>APFE031575348.1:0-13470 GCA_000404065.3 Pinus taeda | reverse complement strand
TATTTAGATAAAAATGAATAATGCATATAAGATAATGAAATGCATACAGTTTTGAATTTTACATTTTATAATTTGATTCTTATTACATGATATTTTTTTTATTATATAAAATGTACATGGTTGTTAACTTAACATTTTAAACTATAATTCTAATCATATGATATTTATTTATTACTTTTTTATTTTTTACAAAAGAACCATTAGCACTTGTACTAAAATATTTGGTTCCATTGCTATAACCATTTATACGCATAAGTAATTTCAAAGGATTTGGTATTCAAGTTTAACCACAACAAGATTTTCTTTCTTCTGCGGGCTTAAACTACAATTTTACATATTTCAAAGGCTTTGGTATTCAAGTTTAACCATAACAAGATTTTCTTACTTTGGCAGGATTTCTTTTCTTGAAAATTATAAAATTTGGGAGGGCCTAGCTTTTATTGAAGGTTCCATATTCCCCTTAGTGTTGCGAGGCATGCCTTCTCCATTTTTTTCAATAGATGAACACCAACTTCCTTGTCCTTTTGATATTTCCACCATGACCATTAATACTTCAAACAAATTTTCCACTAATTACTTCCAAGACTCTAGGGCATTCTTTGCAGCATGATTGGTGGAGGTGGCCACTTCCAAACTTTCCATACTCAACTTGTGCATCCATAATGGAAGTTGTGGGGCAAAAGAAAAAGATGAGATATTCTCATAACCTTTGAATATATAACTTACTTCATCAAATTTGTGGAGGCCATGCCTCTCTAAAGACATTAATTTTGGATCTACCTAGATCTAGGATCCTACAATAAGAATGTAATTTGCCATAAAATTAAAGATTGGAAGTGGAGAGCAAGGCATTAAAATCCAAATCTATGGAGAGTTGTGGTTAGATCAACAAGAACAAATTCTATATGAAATCCCATTTACAACAAATCAAATAGCCCAACCATCTATATTGTCAATAGTGAATTGAATTGAATTTTTTTTTTTGGCTAGCTCGTGGGCAGGCTTGACCTAGCGAAGGCAAATCAAATTTACAACAAATCAAATAGCCCAACCATCTATATGGTCAATAGTGAATTGAATTCTTTCTTTCTTTTTGGCTTGCTCGTGGGCAGGCTTGACCTAGCTGCCTTCGCTACCTCTTGCAGCCTCCTTGCTTGGCAGCCCCCTGCTGCTGGGCCTCCTTGAGCTTGGTCTCGCCCCCTCCCTGATGGTTCTCCTCTCCCTCGGCAGCTTCCCATTCTTTTCCCTTCGCTCGGCAGCCTCCTGCTACTGAGTTTTCTTCCACCATGCCCCTCTCTACATGGGGAGACTCATCCTTTCAGCGTGGAATTGACGAACAAGAAGCAACATTTGCAACTTTAATAGCAGAAAATGGAGCTCCAAAAGCCAAGCCAACTACTAGCAAATTTGTGAAGAAGTTAGCAGACATACCAAAGATTTCTTTACCCCCAACTCTACCTAGGAAAGCCGCTATATATTTAGTTGAACATGGATTGGTAGGACAATTTACAGGTCTGTGGCCCTCCCCCAAAGCGGTACAGAAATGGGTGGAGAGAAACTAGAGTGCAAATATACAAGGGAAAATAGCTATAAGGTTCTATGGAAAGAGATATTTCACTTTCCTATTCGAAACCAAAGAAGATATGAATCTAATATTCAGAAATGGTCCTTAATTTATGGACTCTAGAGGCTTGTATTTGAATATATGGTCATTGGATTTTGACCGAGAGATGTACATTCCAAGCGTTGTGTCATTATGGGTCAGATTGCCACACCTTCCCCTCCATTGTTGGGGTGATCAGTCAGTGAAAGCTATCGGAAATGCGGTTGAGAAGTATATATACAAATGTGAGCTAAAAGATAACATGCATGCTTGTGCTCGCATTTGCGTGGAAGTAGACCTGGGGAAAGGACTATCGGAGGCAATAAAAATCACGGTGGACCAATGGACTCACATCGAGTAGCTAGACTATGAGAAAATCCCTTTCAAATGCAAGTTAAGCCATGAATATTGTCATTTTGCAAATAGGTGTAGTAAATTAAAAGAAGTAGAGAATTCTGAGAATGTTGAGAAACAAAAAGATACTTGGGAACAAGTAAAATGAAAGAAGCTCCATAATAAACAAGTTGTTTCGAACCCCTCTCAGCCCCTCGAAACCTTAGCTTCAGCGTATATCCCTCCTATCATCGAGGACCCTCTAATAAACCCGACTTTAAATCCATTTGAAATCTTGGGGGAAGACTTTCCATCCCCTTGTTCCCCTACCCAAGCCAATGCATTAGCCATCATCTCTTCTCCCACCCAGAGCTTATCCTCTCCCCCCACCCACCATTGATCGGATTCTAACAAGAAACAAAGTCAAAGAAAGCACCCATGTGTGGGATCACCTGAAAAAAGCAGGAAAGAAATCCAACAAAGAAATAAGAGATGCAGCAACACCAAAGGAAATGGCCATGACACTCAGCAACCAATGGATTCCTTCGTCGGAAAACAAAAAGGATGTGGAGAAAATATCAGCAAAAGGAAAAGGGTGTAATTCACCACAAATCAAGTAAATAATGATTATGGTCTCTTGGAATAGAAGGGGTCTGGGCTCTTCTCTCAAAACTAACACAACACAAGAGATAATAAAACAGAAACATCAAGACATTTTTATGATCCAAGAGACCAAAGTCAGCAACCAAGAGGTTCAAAAATTGATTAAGACTCAATTTTTTTTTTAAGGAACAGCTATGGACTCCATTGGAGTACCAAGTAGTATCTACACATTGTGGAACAAATGGAAATGGGAACTCGTCAATCAAAAACTCAACAATTATTGAGTTATGACAGATCTAAAAAATAAGAATACGAATGATAAGTATACCATTATAAACATATACTCTCTAAACCACTACAGAGATAAAGCTATGTGCTGGGAATTAGTAAAATAAGAAGCATAAGAAGGTCCAAGGAGAAATCTAGTTATAGGAGGGGATTTAAATTTGATTTGACATAGAGATGAGAAGTTGGGAGGTAATTACTTCAGTGATCCCTTAAAAGGAGCCCTGAAAGACATCATAGAAGTGCACAAACTTTTTGACATTCCACCAAGCTATGGAAGATTTACCTGGAGTAATAAAAGAATGAGAGCACATAATATAAAGGAAAGACTAGATAGAATTTTGATTCAAGAGAATATAGCAGCATCCTTCCCAACCATCAAAAGAAAAATAGTGCATGCTTCTGCCTTTGACCATAAGCCTGTGGTGCTGATTTTGGATAGGCTGGAGAACCTCGATCCGATTCCTTTCAAATACAACAAACTCTGGGATAGCAAGGAAGTTTGGAAGCTAGTAAAAGAAAGCTCGGAAACCTCTATTTTAGGCTCCCCCCATTACGTATGGGAAACTAAATTAAAAATGTTAAAGATCAGATCTAAAATCTTGGGCAAGAGGAAACACTCTCAAGGAAAAAAATAAAAAAATAGAGCTGCAAAAGAAACTTGAAAACTGGAGTAAGGAGAAAGAAAATCTACGAGATATCGAGCAAGAGCATGCTTTTGAAAAATAAATCTTTTTGGATCTTTATAAGCAAAACAGGTAAGAGGAGGAGGAAATTAGGCAAAAGTCAAGATGCTTATGGCTTAAAGTGGGGGATAAAAACACCGCTTTTTTCACAACAATTTAAAGATAAGAAGAGTTGGCAACCAAATTGATAAAATTCAAGTGGAAGGATAGGAAATAAAGGAAATGGAGAAAATAAAAAGGTAGCTTATAATTATTACAAAAACCTCCTTTCAGCAAGGGATCAACAAGTGGACAGTAAAGAGTTCCTTCATCAAATCAACAACAAAATTAATGATAAACAAAATAGAGAGCTGGAAAAAGAGGTCATAGAGGAGGAAATTAGAGAGGAAATTTGGAGCATGCCCTTGGAAAAGGCTCCTGGACTGGATGGGTTCACCATAGCTTTCTACAACAACCATTGGGCTTCAATAAAAAAATATTTAGTAAGGATGATCAAAAACGCTTTCAAAAAAAATAAAGTGGGAGAAAACACCAAAGCTTCCCATTTGGCTCTCATCTCGAAAGAACCAAATCCGATTTCTTTTGATAGATATAGGCCAATATCTTTATGCAATTCCTCTTACAAAATCATCACAAAAATATTGGCAAATAGACTAAAAATGATGCTTAGTATCATTTTAGAAAACCAAGGCGGCTTTGTCCCAAAAAGATAGATAAGTGACAATGTAATCTTGGTTTAGGAAGCCATCCATAGCAGCATCCAAAGTAAGGAAAAAGGCATGGTTATAAAGGTGGACATGGCCAATGCTTTCGACAAAGTGAACCTTAATTTCCTTGCTGCCACTCTTCAAAAGTTCGGCATCTATCCCAAGTTCATTGATATTATTATGGCTTGTATTTCCAATCCTTGGATTGCTCCATTGATCAATGGTAGGCCAAGCAGATATTTTCGAAGCACTAGAGGTTTGAGGCAAGGGTGCCCGCTTTCCCCATTCCTCTTTATCTTTATGGTGGAAACGCTGAGTATTCAGATACAAAGTCAAAGAAAAAAAAGGAAAATTACTGGCATTAGAATAGCCGTCAGGGTTAAAGAAATAAACCACTCGGTCTTTGCTGATGTTACTTTTCTCATTGGGGGAGCCTCTAATATCATATCTAGGTGGTTCAAAAAAGTTCTTGATGATTTCCTCGATGTCTCAAAAGGCCTTCTAAATAATAAAAAATGCAAAATTTATACTTGGAATGTGCCAATTAATATAATGCAGACAATCTCTCAAATTATGGATATCCCGGTTTAGTTAAAATGGTGTCATTTTATTTATCTTGGTTTACCACTGATAAAAGAAATGGTTAAGACAGAGGTTTGGAACAAGCAAATTGAAAGAATGAAGGGGAAGATACAAAGTTGGTGGATGACGTGGCTAAATCTAGCAAGGAGAACAATTTTAATTAAATTTCTCCTCTCAGCCTTGCCTATTTATCAATATGTTTTAATTTTGGCCCCGACAATCATTCACAAGCAAATGGAGCTTATCACTAGAGGCTTCCTTTGGCAAGGAGGAAAACAAGATTAAAAAAAATTCAGTCTTGTTCGATGGGATCAAGTGACTCTCCCTTTCGAAAAAGGAGGCATATCTATTAGGATTCCAGGTTTAACAAACAAGGCCTTTGGTATCAAGCTTGTGTGGTGAATGCCAAATGGGAAGGATCAATGGTGGGGCGAAGCTCTCTCAGGGAAATATCTTAATTTTCAGTGGTCAAAGATGCTTACAGAAATTATTCCAGACCACCCCTGCACCCAAATTTGGAAACTCATTAAGAAAATTATTCCTCAAATTAGAGACCATATCTCTAAGAATCCGGGGAATGGGAAAGACACCTCTACTTGGAACGACAGATTAATGGGAGCAGCACCCTTGAACCAACATCAAAATTTAAGAGGTCTGAAAGAGTGGGGGGATGAGAAAGGCACAACCTCTTTATATTCCATCTCTGACTGGGAACAAAACAGATGGATTGCTTGGAGAATTCAGTGTCTTCCAATAGACTGAAAAATTAGTGGGAAGATTTGAAGCTTCTTCTTGTAGGAGATACTCCCATAAATAAAAGGAGTCAGGACAACTATATATGGGACCCAAGTGGAGGCAATTTCACAGTTAAATCAGGCTACAACTTTCTCTAAAATCATAGCAATCACGAAAACTGAAATCTTTCGTCAGTTGTTTGGAAGAATGAATGCCTCCCCAAAGTTAAATTTTTTCGCCTGGACTCTTCTAAAAGGAAAGATCCTTATGGTGGAAAACTTAAGGAAGAAGGGTTTCCATGGCCCCTCTATTTGTGTCTTATGTCAAAAATATGAAGAAAGCATTCAACATTTCTTCTTGAATTTCACTATTGCAAAACACTACTGCAAGAAACTCATCAGTCCTCTTGAAATAAACATTGACACAACTGAGCAGTTGATAACCTTAAACAAAAGTTGGGTGAAAAACTATCCATATGTCAAGAAAAAAGCCTGCCATAATTCGAATCTAGAAGTTCCTTCTTTCCACTCTTTGTTGGTAAATTTGGTTAGCTAGGAATAAGTGCATTTTTAAAGGCCAAAAGCCAAATTCCGAGTCCATTTTAGCCAAAACTTGTGGGAAAATTTCGGAGATGATTAGTGCAAATGGTGTGCCAATCATGGATCAAAAAAGCTGGAAGAAAGAATAAAAGGTTTGGTATAGCAAAGCTCTCATGGAAGGCTCAACTAAGATACAAATTTTAAAGAAGATAGGAGGGAAAACTAGAGAATGGAAACTTCGTGGAAATGAAAAAGAGATAGAGGATTAGACCAAAAATCAAAGAAATTACACTCTTTTCTTCGATGGAGCCTCTAAGAATAACCCTGGAAGAGTAGGGGCATGCAGGTTAATAATTGATCCAAATGGTGAGACAATTGCTACTTATGAATGGGGGCTTGGGACTATCACAAAAAGTAGGGTGAAGGCCTACAGTTTGCTTATGGGCACTAGTATTCGCAAAGGACTTCAGGGTAAAGATATAATCATAATTGGAGACTCAACGATTATAATTGCTACAATGGAAGCGGGGAGAGACTTTAAAAATCAAGTATTAAATAAAATGAGGGAAAGAATTTTAGACAACTTAAAAATTATGGGAAATGTTGTTTTTAAACATGTTCTAAGGAACGACAATCAAAACACTGATTCACTTGTGAACAAGGTAATGGATCGAAGGGTTGGGAAAGTGAAAGAAATCTAAGATACTTATGAAAAAACAATCCCTTAATTTGCCTTTTCAAGAGGCTTGGTCCAAGATCCAAAGCACAGATAAACACATCAACTCGAAAGAAGCAAAGCTCCCTCATACGAATAAGCAGCAGGAGATCCTCTTGTACTTGTCTGGCAGGAATATCTCAGCCAATCCTTCTCGTGCAGAGAGGAATATCCTCATTATGAAGAATCAGAGGCTTTGTGATATGCTCAGAAAAGAAACCACCTCCAGGATTAGAATATAGCTTATATAGGTCATATTAATCATGGTACCACCCTTACTAATTTGAACAGAAAGTCGGGCAAGCATGGTTTTAAGGGGATTACTCTTGAGAAAGCATAGAAGAATCACGAGTCTAGTAAGCTAAATCAAGCCTATAAAAATCATCCCAAGTTCAGGAACCTCCATCAGAATCTTCATCGCGCAACTGGAGGGAGAGAGCATCAGGCTCAAAAAGGGAAGTGAGCTAATAGTGATCAACATTCTCTGTAGCAATCCCAACGCGCAGGGGCCGAGTAGAGGTAAGCAAGTCATTTATAGAATTAGTCCTATGTTGCAAGCCGACTCTTCCTGTAGACTCACCATTGTTTTAAGAGTGTATAGGTTCCTACTTTTTGAGGCTCTATCTCTCCTCTTTTGGCCTCTAATCTTGCCTTCTAAGGCCATTGATACTAACCCCTTTGATCAGAATCATTCTCTGTTTAAAAGAAGCTCGATTCCTTTTTTTCTCATCGAGTGTGCTCTTCCTACTTCGTATCCCGCTATATTCCTTCTCAACTCCGTTCTTGGTTCGTTTCATAATTTCAGAGGAACTTCTATGTATGGTCACTCGTCACTCTTCCCAGACATCTCTAGCGCTCTCAGCTTTCCTTCCTCTTGGAAGTCCCAGTCCAATAGGCTCGAGACTCTCTCCTGTCATATACCCATCTTTCATAGATAGACCCCAATAGCTTTCAGCATCAGCTATCACTCCAGCAAGCTCAGAAGCTCATAGCACAAGGTCAGAGATTAGAAGAGTAACTCAATTGACAAGCCATTCAAGATGTTTTCTAATCCTTTAGAAAAAGTGGAGAAAAATGATAGTTGCACTCTGTGTCGTGCCAATCTTTTCATGATTGGTCGCTTCATTCAAACACTCAATGACCTCTGTTCTAAGATGAAGAGTGTGAATAAATACAAACAAACTGAAATCAAGAACCAGAGAGCCGAGATTGAAGCGTTGAAGGATAAGTGTAAGCATATTGAAGATGCAGTTGATTATATAAACTCTCTGAACCAAATCGAATAGGGTGAAGCTTCCTCAAGATATAAGGGTCGTTATCCTCAGGAATCTGTAAATCATGTTTGGTGAAATCCTTGTCTCCTTCCTCAAATGCACTGCAAATTTTGCTTGCTTCTTGGTCAATTTGTTCGGCAATATGGGTATGTTCTTTTCCAACATTTTAGAAACAAGGTCTCTTATGTCGAGGTAGTGAATGTGCTCCCCTTTTGCGCCTACACAAAAGACCTTTTGCACTCGAAATGTAACAGGACTCAATCCTCTTTTTGCTTTTTATAATACAAAATTATTCGACCTTGTTAAAAAAAAAATAGTGAATTGAATTCAATAGATGAAACATGTTGTACTCACCACCTCCAAATGTTGTAGCCCATCTACTGCCACTACCAAGTGTGAGAAAAGTGGTGTGACATTCCTTATGGGTTAATTCCCCTTATAAACATTATCTTGTAATTATGTAACCATAAATTAAAAAAAGGCTAAGGGAAAGGGGCATGTATTTCACAGTTTGAGAAAGGGATCTTGCTTAAGGGACTTGGAGTTATAAATGTGAGTCATGAGCTTCTTGATATGTCATGCTCATGTTCCTATTGGGAAAAGAATCTATGAATGAATTGTTTGTTCCAAAGCACTGGTCTCCCTCCATAGCCCACACAAGGAGACAAACAATTTCATTTGTTGAAACAAAGAAGAAAAGAGGAGGTGAAGTCAGTTAAAACTATGATGAGTAAGTGCAATTCGGGGAGGATCTTGAAGAGAAGAGGAGGCAAAGTTTTTTAGAATCATGACGAGTAAGTATAATTTGGGGAGATTTTCGTGGGATGAAGAGAATAGGAGGCATAGTTAATTAGAACCACGATGAGTAAGTGGAAGCTACCGAAGAGAAGAGGAGGAAAAGTGAGTTAGAACCATGACCAGTGAGTGGAAGTTTTTGGAGTCTCTCGTGGAAAAAGGAGGAGGTTGAGAGGATCCCATGGAAAAAAAAGGACAACCATTTGAGATTCATATGCACAATATAAGCAAAGAAAAGGAATAAGAAAAAGATAGGGAGGCCATGAGGCTATTGGGTGGTAAGAAAAACTGAATTGCAATAGGGGTTGACAAGAATAATGGGACTTAGAAAATTGAAGGAGAGGGAAGCATGATTGATAGCTTAACTCAGAAACCCATGAGGCTTGCTAACTCATAATCACTAAGAATATTTGTTGATAGTATAACTAAGAAAACCATAAGGGTTGCTAGGTTATAATCACATAGAAGCTTTGGTGATAACATAGCAGAGAAGCCCATGAGGCACTACTACACCAAGGGTACTTTTAAGACATTTTTTAAGACAAAGAAATCTTTTGTCTTAAAAAATTACTTTTTCTATCTTTTTTTCTAGAGTTTTAACATTGTTTATAATTGTGGACTTTTCCAATTCATAATTTTATAATAACGCTAAAATTTAAAAATCATGTCTATTTTGATGGATTTATTTAAGTGATATACAAATGATTTCTAACATTATAATTTGTTTGATTAATTAATATGAGAGTAATTCTCTTATAAATTTGTGATTAAAAAAATAAAAAATTCAACTTTACATTTCACATTTCACATTTTAAACTTTGATTCTTCATGTTTTCCTTTTTCATATTTATATGGATTTGACATGATATCCTATATATCAACCACAAGTGAGATTTAAAATGTTTGATAAAAAACAATAATTGAATTTGAAAATTTACATGATTAGAAATTTATATATTTATGTTGTGTTGTAATTTTCCAAGTGTATTGTGACGTATATTATGATTGTACTCGTGTAAAATTGTGCATAATATGATATTTTTAATAAAATTGAAGGTTATTAAAATTTGAAGTTCAATAAATATTATTTTAAAAATGTTTTTTTGGGTTTTTTTTTTTGTTGTTTTTAAATATAAAAAAAATATGTTTTATTTCTTTTTTTTATTTATTTGTAATTACTTGAAATTTTATAGTTATAATGGTGGATCTATTGACTACAAATCATCTATTATACATTTGTATTTTTATTATTATTATTTTTAATTTCGTTTTAAATATAAACTAATAATATTTTTTCTTTTCTTTTAAATATGACTAATTCTATTAATGTAACCAAAAAATAAGACATGGAGGCACTAGCCTATGCAAATTGTGTCTCAGATTATGCCATGTTTAACAAACAATAATTGGAAATGACTACCCACATGGGGGAAACTAGTTTAAAACTAGAGGAGTGTGCCACCGAGGGGAACGAGCGTGTAAAACGCTAACGGAATAGTTTTTTGAACAAAACATAAAAAATGGAAACAATTACAAAAAGAAACAATAGAGAAGACCCCTAAGTTTGCTGACCCCGAGCTCAAAACCTAAAAACTTAAAGTAAACAATGGTCACTAGGTGTCATTAGGTGGCAGAGGTTCCTCCACAATTAGACACCTGTATGCTTCCATGTCATCTTCTTCGTGCTGTCGTAGCTCCATATTCATGTAGCCGCTTGGAATATTCTGTCCTTGAGTTGTGCTTAGTTGTGCTTGTTCGGTCTCGAGCTTCATCATGGGTTTTGAGAGTCCAAGAGTTACTACCATGAGTTTTCCTTCTACTCGTGTTGCGAGCTGGAACGTGAGCTTTGAAGCTCCTCTGTGAAAGCAATTGAAATGGTAGCAATTACGCAAGGGCATTCCATTGTGTAACGAAACTAGAATTGGGGGGAGTGGCTAGGTTATAGTGTCCGGACAGAGCCAATAGGCGAGTCTCTTTAGCATGCTTAGAGCTGGCCATCTGAGCACGCCAAGTAGACCCTCTACCGTTGTGAGTGGCAAGATAACGACCCGTGGAATGAGCCGTCGTCGAGGGGGACGAGGAATCCAAAGGGGCGGAGTCATAGAGGGACATCGAGGGGGGGTGAATTGCTCTTCCCCTGCTGCATCTTCTTCTACAACACACGCCGTGACGCAAATGAGGCATATTTTCTTGATCGCAACGTGTGACGCAGACGAGGCATATTCGCCTCGTCGGAATTGCGCTGAGGAGGACTAGGACGCGCAGAACAAGGGATAGAATGGCTAGCACAAGCAAGAGAATCAGGGATACGAGTTTCAGAAGCAGGATTCATGGTCGAAGCAGTAGTTTGAAAGCAACAAAGAAGATTATGTGAGAAGTGGCACCTTCAACCATTTCACTACATCAAATAATCTGCCAATGTCTCCTCGTTGTCGTGCACGAGCTCGGCTCTACAGCAGCAGGGAGACAGTTGAGGGGGAGGGCGGTTCGAAATCACCATTTTATGGATCGGGACGAGGTTTCCTTGGCCCGCACAAAGCATTAAAATGCGATTAATTTCGGCGGTGAGCTTCTCGGTGGAAGCGTGGGTGGTGATGTGGCCACGCCACTTGCCAGCCTATATTTGTGGTGCTGTACCAGTGTTATTAAATACTAGCATCCAGGAAACTAATAATATATATGATAAATATGTTTACTTCATTTTTATTTATTTGTAATTACTTGAAATAGTAGAGTATAATGGTGGATTTATGGACATACAAATCCTCTATATACATCACTTAACTTGTTTGGGCATCATGGATTATTTTGTGGAGGTCGGATCTTGGAGGCCCATGCATTAGGTGTAGAGTGGCATCTATCACACAATTGGACTTTTCGAGGGGATTTGGCTTCTTTGATGGTGCTTGCATGAAGGACAACTTTGGTTGTGGTGTTAACATCAAGTTGGACAGGCTGGCTTGCCATTGAAAAGATCAAAGTGGTTGGAGACTCCAAATTGGACATTGATTGGGTTAGGGGTATTTCCTATGTGGCTATCCCCTTAATGCACCATTGGACTAAGCAAATTTTAGGTCATCCTCCCTCATTTAGCCACATTTAATTCCCCCATATCTATCACGAGCTGATAAATATGCCCCCTTGGCTATGTTTGCTTCCACCTCTCAACACTAGATGGGGCATTTTACTCTTTTGGACTAATACGTTTTGTGCTTCACTTATGAATTTGCAATGTTTTTCATCTTTAGCTATTACATGTTTTCTAATTTACTCTTTTGGACTAATAAGTTTGTGCTTTACTTGTGACTTTGCAATGTTTTTCATCTCTATTTGTTGCATGTTTTCTATGATTTCTTTGTTGATACACTCTTTAGAGCACTATGTTTCCTAGTGAACTATAGTTTACAAGACCTATGAACTATGTAACAACTTTTATTAATAAAAGATTGTTAGTTTTTTTCTTTATGAAAAAATAAATATAAAATGTATATGGTTTTTAATTTTTCATTTTAAAATTTGTTTTTTAACACATTTACATTATCATTATGATATTTTTACTCTAATTGAAGGTGATTAAAATTTGAAATTTAATAAAATATTATTTTTAAAAAATTTGTAAAATTATAAATTTGTATTTGTATTTTATTTTAAGTTGTATATTTTAAAACCAAGAGTTTCATATTCTTTTAAAATATAAATGAACATTATATTTGATAAATATGTTGATTTTATTTATTTTAGGAATTATTTGAAATAGCAGAGTATATTATATGGTTTTTAACTACTTATTTTAAAATTTGATTTTTAACCCATTTACATTATTAATATGATATTTTTAGTTAAATTAAAGGTTATTAAAATTTGATGTTTAATAAAATATTATTTTTTTAAAAATTGTACAATTATAATATTAGAAATTTTTATTTTTATTTTTTTTTAATTTAATTAATTTATGTGTGTTAAAATTATGATTTTTTTTTAATATAAATGAATAATATATTTGATAAATATGTTTATGTTTATTTTTATTTGTGTGTATGAATTACTTGAAATAGTAAGTATATAAATGTATATATTTTTTACCTTCTTATTTTAAAACTAGAATTTTATCACTTTCATATTTTTATATTTTTTTCTTTGTGTTTATCCATCATTCTTTATGTTATGAAGTATGATTCTTACTTGCACTTTTATAAATTTGTATTTTTATTATTTTTTAATTTAATTAATTTGTATATGTTAAATGATGAGTTTTATTTATTTTTAAATATAAGTGAATAATATCACCTTACCTTGTCTCAATTGGCAATGGGTGTGGAAATGATGTAAATGAATAATATCACCTTAGGGTGTCTCAATTGGCAATGGGTGTGGAAATGATGTAAGTGAGTAATATCAACTTAGGGTGTCTCAATTGGCAATGGGGTGGAAATTAGAGTTCAGAGAACTTGAAGTCTTGGGTTCAAATCTTTTTCATGATACCCTTCATACCAAACATAAGTGAGGTGATACAAATGCACTTGAGTTGTTCTTTCTCATAACATGTAAACATGGCAAAAATTATCTTGCTAAAATCTATTCTTTTCTAATTAAATTAATAATTTTAATTTTAG
>APFE031575347.1:34526-100419 GCA_000404065.3 Pinus taeda | reverse complement strand
ACCACTAGATTTTCTGCTCCATTTTCAGGAACCATAGAACTATTACACCCATCAACAACAGTGCTACCTTGCAGCTTGTACAGAGTTCCAATCTGAACTCCCCGCATCAATACCAGTGCTGCTCGAACCATCTTGCAGGTATCCTTCTCGAACACTGTCTTTACACCTGCATCATCCAACTTGCTTACAGAAATCAGATTTCTGGCCAACAAAGGAATATGCATAACACCCGGAAGGGTTCTAACCCTTCCACCTTGCAACTTCAACTTTACTTTTCCGCGACCAATGATTCTAGCCTTCCTATCATCTCCTAAGAAGACATCACCACGATCATATTTCTCATACTCGCAAACCACTCTCTATGGGGAGTGAAGTGAAAGGATGCACCTGAGTCAATCAACCATGCCTCATGATCTACATGTGTACTTGAAGAGCCAAGTACACATCCCCACCTTCATCTGAGGTGGTTTTCGCCTCTGCAGAAAGGAGCATCATCAGATCCCTTTCCTTTATCAGGAGCTTTAGATTTACACTCCCTTCTGAAGTGCCCTTCCTTTCCGCATTTCCAGCACACCACCTTTGTAGGTTTTCCTGGAGATTTAGATCTCCCTCTAGATTTAGATCTCCCACTCGATGACTTATTTTTGTTTCTGTTCTGGGACCGTCCTCGTACAGACAATGCATCACCATTCTGGTTGTCCATATTTTTCCGTCTCATCTCCTCCGTCAGCAAGGCTGAGACTATTTCATCAAACTGCAAAGCAGTTGCATTGCTACCTATTGCAATAACCAGACTATCCCACGATTCTGGTTGAGAACACAACAAGCTGATGCACTTATCTTCATCTGAAATTTTAATATCAACAGATGATAACTGACTTACCACAGTATTAAACACATTCAGATGCTCTGTCACCGAGTCTCCATTTTTCATCCTCAGGTTATACAACGTTTTCCGCAGGAACAGTTTATTCACTAGAGACTTAGATTGGTACAAAGTCCCTAACTTGTCCCACAAAGCCTTTGCCGTAGCTTCCCCTGATACATTCAGCAATACTGAATCTGAGACACACAAACGTATTGTGCTCTTTGCCTTCCGATCCAGCTTCTTCCATTCTTCATCGGTCACTCCCGTTGGTTTAGTACCCGGATCTACCGCGATCCACTGATCTTTATCCACCAACAGATCCTCCATCTTGAGTTTCCACAACTCAAAAACTCTGACCATTGAACTTCTCAATCTCTATCTTTCCGCTGCTCGCCATTTCTCTCACCACCAGAATCAATCTCACAGATCTCCCACTGAACAGGGTCTACCACAGGCCCGAGCGAAACCCCTCAGCAACAAGGGCGTCCCCTTGAAGCCAAAACAGCTCTGATACCAAATGTAGGTTTTAACCCTGTACAGAAATTACCTGCATACGAATTCTAAATCACAAGAAAAATAAAAAATGCGAGAGTATAACACATAAGACACATATACATAGAGATTTCCCACTGGATCTCAAAACCGAGACTACCAGCTTGATTTTTCATTATATTCCTTTCAATGTTACAATACATATTTATACATGCCGAAGCATCCAATACCATGGACCGAAACCATCGCGTCCAAAAACATGGACCGAAAACCATAGGTAGGTTCGCCCAACCTAATATAGGGTCCAAAAAAAAATTTCTCGGGGCACTGCCCCGAACCCCGTAGGGGGGGGCTACCCGCCCACCTCAAACCCCCCGCTACACAATCAGCGCGGCGGAGGGGGGGCTCTGCCCCCCCCAGTTCACTACATAGGTTAGTCGTGGAAAGAATATAACACAACCCAACAATTTCTAGCAGCTTCTTGATGATGTTGACTAATGATTTATTCGAAGACTCTGCCAATCCATTGCCTTGCGAATGATAGGTGGTTGAGTGACCCAAAATGATGTGATATTTATGACAAAACTCTACCATCCTTTTTTATTTGAAAGTTGTTGCTTTATCAGTGATTAACTTATTCTGGCAACCAAAGCGAGACAAGATGTTATTTTCAAGGAATGAGAGGATTACCGCATCAGTAGCTTGTCTGGTGGGAATTACCTCGATCCATTTCGTGAAATAATCTGTCGCCGTGAGGATCCACCTGTGCTGACCGGAAGATGCGGGATGAATTTCACCAATGAAATCCAACCCCCATTGCTGAAAAGGGGCACTCACCTCAATAGGCTTAAGTGGTAAAGGTTGTAACTTCTGCCTTCCTTTGAAAATCTGACACTTATGACAGCTCTTGACCATCTTATATACATCAGCAAACAATGTCGGCCAATAGTACCCCGCTCTCAGGATTTTATTTGCTGCTGATTTCCAAAAAAGGTGACCACCATAGTCTCCTTGGTGGCAATCCTCCATGACCTTCTTTGCTTCCTTTTCCACTAAGCAATTTAACAGAACGCCACCAAGATCTTTCCAATACAGTGCAGAATTTAGAATGCAAAACTTGGCATCCTTCAATTTGAGTGTTCTAGCCTTGTTTCTAGTCATGTCGGGCAATGGTGACAAATTTTTAAGCACATATATGATATCTGAATACCACGGAGAAACAACAAACATTTCAGATACCTGAATTGACGATCCTTCCTCATTCTCATCGGACATACCAGTGATCATATTTATGTCCAAGGCGTAAAAGTTTGATTCGGCCATTAACTTTTCCAATCCCTGTCCTTTAACAAGCTTTGTGGGCTTTATTTCCACATCATATTCCAACAAGGCTGCAATCCACTTGCCTCGTATTCCTTCTGGATCGGTCTGCACTAAAACATCTTTGACAACAGCGTTAGGAACATAGGCCAAAATATGAGAATGTAGAATATATACCCGAAAAAATCTTTCATGCTTTCACAAGAGCAAGGGCTTGCTTCTCAATGAATGTTGTATTTAAGGCAGCATCTCTTATAGCTCTGCTGAAGAATGCAATGGGTCTTTCATGATCATCTCTTTTCTGCAATAACACAGCTGCCATAGTATGCTCCGAAGCGAATGAAAACAATATGAAATCCTGAGTGTAGTCCGGACTGACTAGAATTGGAGCTGAAGAAAGAGCCAATTTGACTAAATTGAAAGATTTTACAGCCTCCTCCATCCATTTCACTTGGTTGTCCTTCTTAAGCATGTTTGTAATCTCTCTTAGGTGCTCAGCAAGATTACGTACAAAGCGGTGTAGAAAATTCATTTTACCATTGAAAGATTGAATCTCTTTCTTATTCCAGGGCAGATCGATTTGCTGAATCGCTTGTACACGTGCTGGGTGAATACGAATGTCGTCCTTTGAGATAATGTGCCCGAGTAGTTTGCCTTCCTCCATGGCAAACAAGCTCTTTTTCGAATTTAGCGATAGGACATATTTTCTGCACTTTTGGAAGACAGTTTTTCAGATGGTACATGTGTTCTTCATCAAATTTAGAAAACACCGTCAAATCATCCAGGTACACAACCAGAAAGACATCCTTCTCATTTGCGAAATCCAATTCCATTGCACGCTGAAATGTGGCACCTGCGTTCTTCAAACCGAAAGGCATTTTAGCGTAATGAAAAGTTCCCCATGGAGTGGTGAACGTTGTCTTATCTTGGTTATCTTCATGGACAGAAACTTGGTTATATCTAGAATAACCATCAAGTAGTGACATACGAGATGCTCCCACTACTCGCTGAAGTATATGGTCCATTTTGGGCATGGATAGTTGTCTTTCAATGAAACTTTATTGAGATTTCTAAAATCAATGCACAAGCGAATCTCACCTGTCTTCTTTCGTACGGGCACCAGATTAGAGATCCAATCCGAAAATCTGATGGGAACAATGATCCTTGATTTGTACAACCTATTTACCTCCTTTTCAATTGATGGCAACAGCTTTGGATTTATCCTCCTCAACTTCTGTCTGAAAGGTTTCTGATTGGGCTTAATGGGTATAGTGTGTTGAATTATATTGGTATCGTATGTCTTTAACTCAGAATAGTCCCAAGCAAACACATTTGCAAATGAAGACAACAAGCTGATATATTTGTCCTTTATTTTTGGTGGTAATGCTTTAGACAGTTTTACCATTTTAGGATTAGCAGCTATTCCGACATTGACTTCTTCCACACCCTTCTCTGTTGGCTGCAAAGTTGGTTTGCGGGCTACATCATCTTGATCGAAGAGTTCTTCTAAAGGTATCAAGCCTTTAGGAATAACATTATTCTTTAGCTGCAACACGTCCATTTCATTGATATGCACATCCTCTGTACCATTACCTTTACCATCGTCATTTTCCACATCAATTGAGGTTTCTTTGAATTTACCTTTGTTTTGCAGAAAATCATCAATCTCCTCATCATCTTGGAAAACTTGCCAATATCTCTGATTGTCCGGGACAGTCAGACGATGCTTGACATGGATTCCGAATTTATTACTAGAGTTCATTGGGATCTTCAAACTACTTGTTGCCTTAGCAAGAGCATCAGCAATGCTATTTTGTATATGAGGCACACATGTCAAGGTGTATTCTGAAAATAATTTTAGGATGTCTAGGACTGCATTCCAGTAAGCCCGCATCCGAGGATGCTTTGCTTGATATTCGCCTCTGACCTGCTTAATCACCAATTCGGAGTCGCCATATACTGAAATCCTCTTAGCATTCAGCTTTCTTATAATTTTTAGGCCATCAATCAGATCATACTCAGCTTCATTATTTGAACAATCAAAAGCTAACTTGTAAGAGCATAACCGCACGTTACTAGGCACTTTGTTCGGGGCGGAGAACAGATTGCGTACCCAAATTCCAATTCCAGTGCCATCATTTCCCACTGCTCCATCGAAATCCATGGTCCACAAACCTTCTTCCTCCTCTTGCAAGTGTTGAAAATCTGTTTGTTGTGCTTTGTCTACTTGTTGTCCATTACTTTCAGCTGATCGCCCAACGATGTTCTACTGTTCTTGTCCTTCTTTCTCTAAAACTTCTCTGAAATTTTTTGTTATCTCTGGAATATCATCTGCTTCTACTAACTGACTATCGATATCATTGAAACTATCAGAATACAAAACAAAAGACTCTAAATATGTATGTACATAATTAATCGGATGATTTATTGGTTTCTCCTTGCTTGTAATCATTTATTTCATTTTTTGTTCCCGATACAATTTCCTCATTTGGCCAAACACCGGAATCATTGCATAGGAGAAATCTAGTTGTAGTGTCCATTTGAATTTCGCTACCCAAGACCTGGAAAGAAGCATGTCAAACCTGGGAGGAATATCTGCTACAACAACATCCATCAAAACATTCTTCATTGGGAGTTGATCCAGACTCAAAACCAAGTCTTTGATGAGCCCGATACATCTTACTCTACTGGAATCAAACGAATAGAGATCATGGTATTGTCGGGTGATGTCCAGTCCCAGCTTACCCATGATAGCCTTGGGCATGAGATTATGAGAAGCTCCGGAATCGAACATGGCGTTATGTAACACAAAATCATGCAATCTTAAACTAATATAAAAAGGTGGCACATCACTATCAGGAGACTCATCATTCGATGCTGGCCCAAAAATCATTTCAAGTTGATCATCTTCGTCATTCACCATGTCAGACATTGGGTCCAAATTCAACATTTTAGATACTTGCCCTCTATAACTGTTGTTCCTCATTATTTCAGTCAAGGGAATGGATACTTTCAATTTAGAAATCTCATTCTCTAAATTAAAGGCGGGAATCTTTTCTACCTCTTTGACTGAGATTTCTTTCCTTTCCTTTTATTTCGATGCAATTGGCTGATTTGATTGTTTTGTTGATGGTGATTTGTTGTTATCTGGACCAATCGCCTCCTTTCCTGTTCTTTGGGCAACTGATGAATCATTATTTGATGTCTCACCGTCCTTCCTCTTCTGAATTGGTTTAACCGGCACATCTTTGTTTCTAAGTGAATATCGCTGCTGTTGGGTAGACAGAGCATTCATATAGCCTCTTTGGTACTCATCTGATTCTTCCTCCAGAACGATGTCATTGGCTAGAATGAAATCTACATCTTTGTGTACATCCAAACTTTCTGCATACTCCTCATCCTCAGTGAGATAAATAGGCAAATCGTCAGGAGTAAAGAGGTGGTTTTCTTCACCTATTATATTCCCGTCCTCATCTGACTCTGGCCCATGCAAAAAATTTTGCTGCAAAGGTGGCTGTACAGGCTGTTGTGCTGTCTGCTCTTGGGCTCGCTTATCTCTCTGCATTATTCTATATTGTGGCTGTTGTTGGCCACGGAAGTTAGGATTTCTAACTTGTGGCTCAGTTTTGTCAAGTTTCACCCTTTCAAGCATCTGCTCTACCTTCCGGAGTAATTGATCTACCGAGGAAGATTCTTCTTTTACGGTGACCTTCTTTTCTACCTTTGCTCTAGCTCTCTTGGTCAGCAGATTTGCTTCAACGCTAACCGCTATCTTCTACATGTCTTCCATTGTGGCCAGTTCTCTCTCTCTTAATTGATAAGCCATGTCAGCATCAAAACCATCCGGGAACTTCACCATGGCTAGCCCCACAGGTGGCCTTAGATGATCGGGAATTTCATTATAAACTGAATTGAATCTAATGGAATAGTCTTGGACCGACTCACCAGTGTTTCATTTGATTTGCTCATATTCAGCCAGAATTTGAAGAGGATTCTCTTTCACTTCCCAGCGGTTTAAAAATTGTCTTTGTAGGTCAGCTAAGGTAGCGATACGTGCAGCTGGCAAACCTCTAAACCATTTCCTCACTTCACCTGCAAATGTATGTACAAAGAGTCTCATTGCCACATTCTCTGCATCAATCTCATGAAGTTCATAGAAATTTGCCATTCTGCCCACATGTTGCTGAGCAGTAATGTTGTTAGGAGTGCCATCAAAAAATGGGATTTTGCTTTGATAATCTGCGGGCATATCATCTAAAACTTGAGGCAAAACAAGAGGTGCAAAACGGGCAGCCATCACTCTTGGAGGTGTTGGAGGAGAGTGAGCAGTTTGTAGGGGGCTAGCAATTGGAGTTTGAAGCTGTGCTACAATGTAATTATCAATTGGCCGGTTAGCCCTTTCCGTTTCCAAGTCTACAAGAAACAGTGGATTGGGTACAGTAGAGTCAACTACCCTTTCGGATTTGGTCTCGAACAATGATATTTCAAACTGCTCATCAAACTCTAGTTCTTCAAGATACTCAAAGATGTCAGGACATGAATGGGATTTGAACACGAGAGATATAGAGCTCTCTTGACGACGAAGTCTTGGAATCAAATTGGGATTTTTGTAGATGTGCGGAGGATCTGGATCTGGATTAGCTCTGGCATATCTTCTAGAAGCCAGTGTGTTATTAAGAAAAATCAAAGGACATGACCAACTCACTCATCCTATCAAATCCTAAACTTATCATCTGGAAGCTTAGAATTATCAAGAAGGGGAGTAATTTCATCCCTAGTGGAGTCGCCACTATGTTAGCACCTAAATCCGCCTTAGGTTGAAGGAAGGCAAAATTCAGGGTAACCACAAACCACGCTCAGTCTGGTAGCTAGCCCTACCAGAACAGGAGAGGGCTCTCTCTGAGTCACACTCAGTGAATAAGTAAACGAACTGGTCTGAGATGACTTACAGTGAAATATTGATTTAGGCTAGTAAATGAATATGGAAACAAGAAACAAATTTTGATAAATGACTGAGTTTCTGGGATGATATGGGACCAACGAAACAGTAATGAGCATAGAATTTAACACAAAGGCACAGATTACTTCGTGAGAAAAGACAGGCGGAAAGTATACCAATTAGTCTTGAAATAATGCAAAATGGAAAGATTGTTTAGGAGGGTGAAAAGGGCATGAACACATCAATCCTTTTCAACAAAAGAAGAACACTGAACGTGAAACTTTCCCACAGGCAGAGCAATAAACATGAATTCTACCTTATCTTACTTAGAAAATTTCACCGAAAATGAATATGAATGTACTGTGAAACATAACGAAATACATATGAAATATAAAGAGAACACATTTTCTACACTCACAACCACATGAATCTCATGAAACAGGGCCATTGCCTTTCATTAATCCTCTGTCAAATTATACAATGAAGAACTGAGTTTCTCTCCCACAGTCTCCCAGAAATTACAAGCCAACCAACCTTTTGCAAATGGTTTGCATACAATAAATAGACTATGCCATGATTAAATAGAACGACCAAGAGTTGGGGAGTTTTTGAAATCATTACAAAGTGGAAGTGGAAAGCCAACCATTAGTTACAGGTGCAGCGTTACAAAAATGACAAATGGCTTGGGTGACTACTCGCCTTCCTTTACCACTTGGATAGAAGCCAACCTTTAGTGGAAATACTTTAAATTTTGCCATAGGTACCAAAACAAGTGTAGTGTAGATGAGCGGGCCCACTTGGAGAAAGTCGCGAATCAAAATGTCGCGAAGCGGAAGTGATTTTGGCCTTTTTCTCTATATGCACCGCGCCCAAATCTATATGCGTCGCGCCACTTTGGAGGTTGTTTTGAGGTACCTTCAGGAGTCCAAATTGTGCCCAAGTGTGCTTGTTGGAAAGCCTAGCCTGTCTACTTTCCAACCCAAGTAGAATTTCTGAATTTGGTGCTCATTTTCCCCTCCAAACCTTCATTCTCCCAAGACTGCTTCCTGTGTGTCAAAATAGGGGCAGGGAGCTCATTTTTTGAGTGTTTTTTACCTCCTAGGGACTCAAATCATGCCCAAATTTCTTGTCCATGCACCAGCAGGCATGATTTTTCATGCTGAATACAAAAATGCAATCCATTTGTGATTTGAAGCCCCCAATCCTAAGCGCCGCGACAGTGGCGCGGCGCAGAGGGAGAAAAAACCTATGTTGTGCCCAAAAATTTGTCATGTGTCCAAAATTGTCCCAATTTTTTTGAAATTTGGGTTGGAGATCCTCTATGAGGTACTATGCTAGGCCATAGAGGCTTCAGCCAAGATTCGAAGCCGATCTTTCTCTTTTTGCCTCTTTTGTCTCTTTGTCGCTTTACTCAATTTTGCCTTCAAACTCCTTATCGAAGCCTTTGAACTCATGTTTCGTGCCCTGTAGTGATACACCATCCACCTCAATATGGTTTTGTCCTTGTCGGCCTTCTCTAGCAGTCTCTCTAGGTGGATGTTGATCCGCTCGAGCCAAGACTCACGGTCATTGTTAATCTCTTGCTCCAATGGAGTGAGCTCAATCCTCTTATGTTGGGCAGCTTGGCGATTCTCACGGATGTTTTGCAGCTCCATGATCTCATGCTGGTCCTCAAGCTATTTGTTCCTCGACTCCAAATACCTAATATCCATTTGGCCCTCTCCAAATTGAGTGACTAGTCTTGGATCTCCGTTTTCTGCTCCTGGATGGTCCTCCTAAGTTTGGCACTCTCCACATCTGCATCATCATCATGAATGAGGATGAAGTCGGCCTCTTGTTCACCTGATGGCCCCTCGTCATGCATGGGCCTCTTGCCCTTGTCCTGTACCTGTGTTGCTGATGTCGAAAGCGAGGCCCCTTCCACCCCTGGTGGAGATAACACTCGCTTTGTTGCTGCAAACAAATGCCTATTGCCTCTCTGATAGGTGATGAATATTGGCATAGTAGTGGTCTCATGGCACTCATACTGATGAAAAGGACCACCTATCTCATGTTCAACCTCTGATAATACCTGTGAAGTGCTGAAGAGGTCACGAGAGATGAAGTCCTCCCAAGCAATGCCCTGCAATCCCAGCTGATGATCCACCAAAATCTTAATAAGAGGAAAATGATAAACACTGTTAAGCTGCTACTGAGGGGTCTTGTGCTGCATGAAGGTGTTCATCCTCTCTATGTTCCTGCAAATGAAATATGGGATGTTCATCATCCTTACCCTGATAAAATGCATGAGCAACCTGATGTGATAGGCATACAGACAAGAGAACCTCCCCTCACAGCTGAAATACTTCATGATCAATTTCATGAGTGGAGCATATTCATCTTTCAAATGTCTGAATGGAAAGACTCTTTGGAGTTGCCTCAAGAAACTAGCCTTAATGTAAGGCTCATAATGCTGTCGATCAACCTTCTGTTTCTTATGCCACTGTTCTCCCTTCGGTATGCTGGTTGCTAATGAGACTGTTTCGGGTGTCAGTGTGAAAGTGACCCCGGCCAAGATAGAGTGACCTCCATGTAAGTGAAGCACAAAAAGACGGGCCAACTCATGATGAACTCGAACATTAGCCACCCTTTGACAAAACTCAAAACATGATAGATGCTGGAAACATGACATAGCAAGAGGGCAGGCCTGCAGTTCTGTGAGGGTGGTTGGCTCATCCCTAACATGTTTTCCACTTTTGCATTGTCTCCTGGGAGCTTGTTCTTCCGAGGATGAATCACTTTGTGTTTCCATCTCATACCGATGAATGCTCAGATGCCATGACTGTTGTATGTGTACTGTACTTGGACTGCCTTTTGATGGTGGTAGGAAACTAGGTGTTGTTGTGATATTTGCCACCAAGGGGAACAATGAAAAAAGGGAATGTTAGGAAGGGGAAAAATGATGGGAATAGGGGTTATGGGGGAAATTTTGTTCAGGGATATGTAGGAGGGTTTGGGGATTTGATAAGGTAGGGTTTTGGGGTTTAATGTTTGACAAGTGAGTAGAGGGGATGGGGAATAGGGGTTAGTAATGTTTAGGATAGGGAAAAAATGGGGGAAAATGGGATAAGGGGGGAAGGGAACAATGGAAAGAAGGGGGAAAATGAGAGGAGAAAGAGGAGCCTTGGCATCAACACACAAGTTCACAACCCTAGTAACAATGGTTTTGATAATTTGAGTGGTAGGTTTTAGGCATTTTTAGTGCAACTCTAAATGGCCATGAACCATCATTACATTCACAAAAATACATGAGCCACCAAGATTTAGAGCCTACCTATCAATTTGAGGGGTTTCAAAGGCGATTTGATGCAATTTGGCACAATTTCGGGCCTTTGTGGGTGTGCGCCGCACAGTAAACCCAGTGCGCCGCGCTCGGTATATGCATCGCGCCCGTGTTAACTTTACACTGCGGGGTCGCGCTCTGTGCGCCATGCTCTTTATATGCGTCGCGCCCCTCTGTGTGTGCGTCGCGCTCCTGAAAACGACTCCAAACTCACTCCAAACGTGTGCTTGCACTCTCACACTCACTTTGTAATGTTTGTCTCTTCCTTGGTGTTCACAATGACTTTGTTTGCTTGTGAAAATCCTTTATAAAGACATTGGGAGTCATGGGTTTGATTTTTTCTTCTCTAAAACCCATTTTGATAATGTTTTGTTTTGACACTTTTCACTGATTTAATGCAACACTGAATTTCACTTTTCCCTTTGAATTTTTAGCTAAAATGATGAAATTTTTTGGCACTTTTGCACGGGTCGCATGACATGGCGTTTGGCCAAGGAAACCATGACTACACCTGAAGAAATCAACTCGAGACTTTTTTTTGAAAATTATCACAAACGACACATTGTTTGACTTTTCTTCAAAACAGAGTTTTGAAGAACAGTCGTAATTTGTCAACATGACGATGAAATTCTTTGAATCACAACTTTGTAAGGGCCTCCCTCTGGCCTGCATGGCTTTATGGGACATGGTTGAGGAACAAATTGACTAATCCCTAGACCTAATGTCTAAAAATGACTCTCGTCCATTAAAAAATCGAACATTGATTGTCATGGACTTTGGTGAGCATTGACAAAAGACCTAAGCCAGCAGGCGCCAGACATGAGGGGAAATGACTAACAAGACCTTTTCCATCAGATTATGGCATGCCCCTAGCGGAATGCAGCTGAGTGAATGGAGCGAGACACCTAAAAATGAAATGCATAAAGAGTTTTGATCTCTGACGGAGGACTGACAAGACCAACTCTAACATACTTATCAAAACTGACCAAAGAGAGAACTAAAAAACAGAATTTTGTCTAGCTTGACCTAATTGTTGACCTACAAATAGAAAATGTTGAATAATACCTTATGAACAGAAAAGCATGCGAGAGAACTATGGTAAAAGAACATGAAATGATCTAAGCAATTGAATCTAAACCAATATCAACTTTTCCAAATCAAAGTATCACATTAGCAGTTGCATGGAAGAGCAAAAACTGTGTTTTTGATGGCAGCAGTAGTGGCTTGACCTCAAATCATAGTCCCAAGAAGGGAGAAAGGAGATCAAGACCTATTGTTGGCCTTTTTGGATCATTTTCTACCACTGCAGCACTTACTTAAGCAACTTGAAACAAAAACAACTATACTAACCATCAAAAGCAACTTAATCTAACAACGTAAAATGAATCTATGCAACAGAAATTCACTCATGGATTGAAACAAAAGCATATAAGTACACAGTAGGAGGTGTTGGGTAGCTTGGGTTGGGCCCTAACCCAAGAGCTTCAGCCCTCTAGAAGAGATCAATGCTGGATCAAAAGTTGTTTCATCTTCATTATCAAAAATAGCAGTTACATACATAAACTGTTTTAAAAAAGAATTTGAAAATGAGCTAAACACAATGCTGCACAAAAGTGCGAAATTCTACTAATAACTAGCTAACCTACTGAGGCTCTAAGCCTTACTATTTATACAAATGGGGATTCCCAACAGTCCTCCTAAAATCAAGGAACTCGGCTTCTTAGAACTGAAGATAATCTTAGAACTGAAGATAAACAACAATCCTACTTGACTTGCTCGGCTGCCCCTTGGAATCATCAATGTGGGCCTTTGTGCTCCGAGTTGTTGATGGAGGATTCAAGGAAAAGGGTCATTAATGAAGGAGACACCCCCTCTACAAGTCCTCTTCCCTATTTTCCTTGAGTTTGGCTACCATTTGCTCATAAATTCCTTGTCTTTGTCCAAAATTGTCCAAAAAATCTGTACAAAGCACACATTAGACTACATGGCAAAGTAACTAACCCAATTCACTCTATTAGCATAAACATATTTATATTCAAAAACATGCAACAAACTAATGAGAATGGTGGATTAAGTCGAAATAAGAGGCAGAATGAGCCCATATAATTACCCATTCTAGGGCTCATCATCTGTGCACACCACAAATTCTTTGTTCGGATCTACAATCTATAGTACTAGTGCATGTGTTAACAACTTCTTAAGTTTCTCAAAGCTAGCCTCACACTCCTCTATCCATTCGAACTTCTTACCTTTCTTTTGCAATGATGTAATGGGATAATAAATCTGCAATAAGTTCCTGATGGACCTCATGTAATATCCTGCCAAGCCCATGAAAGATCTCATTTCATCCACGCTCTTATGAGCTATCCACTTCATGATGGCCCTTATCTTCTCTGGATCTACTGCAATTCCCTCCTTGGAGACAACATGTCCCAAGTAGTGTATCTCACTCTGAAAAAAACTACACTTGTTGAGCTTCACATACAACTGATGCTCCCTCAACAACCTCAACACTGCTGCTAAATGCTCGACATGTTCTTCCTCTTTTTTAGTATATACAGTTATATCATCAATGAACACAATAAAAAACTTATCCAAATATGGACGCAACACGCTATTCATCAAACACATGAATATAGTTGGAGCATTAGTTAAGCCAAATGGAACAACAACTAACTCATAATGTCGTACCTTTTCCTGAACACAGTCTTGTAATTGTCGTCCACTTTGATGCATACCTGATGGTATCTAGATCTCAATTCAATCTTCGAGAACATTGTTGCTCCCTTCAACTAATCGAACAAGTTATCAATCCTCAGGAAAGGGTACATGTTCTTAATAGTCACTTTGTTCAACTTCATGTAGTCAATGCATAACTTGAGAGTACCATCTTTCTTCCTCACAAACAAAACCGGTGCACCCCAAGGTAATACACTTGGCCTAATGTAGTATTCCTTATCCAACATTTCCTTCAGCTTCAACTTTAACTCAACCAACTAAGGTGTGCTCATCCTGTAAAGTGCTTTCGATGTTGGAGTTGGCCCTGGCACAAACTCAATAGAAAATTCTACCTCCCTGTGAGGTGGAAACTCTATAATGTCCTCAGGGAATACATACTAAAACTGCTGCAACACTAGGTCCCTGTTCAACACATTTGCATCCTTAACCCCCTTATTGTTATCACTAGAAATTTTTATTGCAAATAGCTTGCACCCTTTCCTAGAGTTGTGCTTTTGCTTTCATAGTTGTCACCATCCTAACTAATGTGGCTTTCTTCTTACCTTGTAAGACTCTTGGTTCTCCATTCTCATCAACACACTCAATGGTTGTGCCATAGAAGTCTACCTTGGTTCTATGTAAATACAACCAATCCATGCCCAACAACATACTATATGAACCCAACGGTAATACATTCAAATATGTTGTTGTAGGCATACCATTTAAGTCAAATGCGCAAGCTCTTACCCAATGATGAACTCACTTCTTTGTACCTGTATCCATCTGCACTAACCAAGACTCTGCATGCAATTCCTTATTCAAGCCACACTTATCCACCAAGTCAGGACTAACATAGCTATAATTAGATCCAAGGTCAATCAAAATAAAAGTAACTTGATCATAAAGCCTACCATCCATCTCAATGATAGATGCTTGGTGTTTTGCTTGCCCGTTGTCCATTGCTACATAGATACGAGGAATACTCTGGCCAACATTCCCAACAGTTTGCACCTCCTGTGCACTATATAGCTTAGGCAAACCACCCTGATGCTATGACAATCTCTCCTAAGGTTCTCTTCTCCACATGTCCAACACTCCAACCGATTAGTTGCCTCAACTCTATGTTGTTGTTATTATTGTTGCGACCCATGTCCATATCTAGCTGCATTAAATCTCTTTTGCGGTGCCAAATTTTCTTTCCCATCTACATGTTGAGGCCTTGTTCTCGTAGGCTGCCATTTACCTCTACCTTTATCTTTTCCCTTCCATCCATGCTGAGATTCATTCTTACACTTTGATTGTTCATAGCAATGTTTCAATTTCCCAATAACTTCCTCAAGCAACCAAGGTTCATCATACTCAATATGATCTCTAAATGCTAATGGAAAACCACTCACAAATATCTGAACCTTAGCCTTCTCATCAGTAAGATATGGTACATACCTCAATAGCTCCAGAAACTTGGTTGTGTACTCTTCATCTATCACTAATCACATATTTAGTTTATAGAATTATTTCACCTTATTGTCATCGTACCTCTATGACAAGTACTTCTTCCTGAAAAGCCTATTGAACTCCCACTAACTCAAATAATTTGTCCTGGTGTCTCTGACCCTCTTAACATCTTCCCACTAGATGTCTGCTTTACCTTTCAAGTTGAATATAGCTATTTTGGCCTTCATGCTATTTGTGTTCTCATGCAATTCATCCCAAGTATCCAAGCCTTTGCCTCTTTTGACTTCTTCACATCTCCATCAAAAGTAGGTGGTTTCACTTTCTTGAATTCATCCGGAAGGTAACCCCTATCATTCCTCCTATAAGGATGATAGTGATGATGATCATGATGTTTATCTGAACGAGAACTAGAATAGTACCTGTACTCATCTCCCCTCCTATCCGGAGTTTCCAACAACCTATCATATCTCACTATATTAGATCTATCTGGCCTATGTCTACCAAGATACCTACTGCCATATGCCCCATTAGTTCCATCCTCATGTCCATGGCTAATCCGAAGTGGCCCTTGTCGTTGCAGTTCTAACAAACTTTGAAGAAGGATAACATTAACCTCTTCCTGCTTCTCTTGTGCCTATATGATCCAGTCATTATCTAACTTACAACACCTTATCTCTTCCTTCAAGCTTCTCAATGTATCTACCAATTCATAAGTATGCCCCACACCATACTGCTCATCTAATGCATAGGGAGATTCTACGAAGTCTACCACCTTGCTAGTCATTTGATCTCTTTCTTCTCCCAATGCATAATATGTCAGATAAACCAAATCACAATAAACCAATGTATGCTAGTATAGCTCACAGAGGATACCTTGTCTACAAGATCACCAAATCAACATGATAAATGTATAACATTACCATAACAACATATCGACATATGCAAGTAAATTTAGCAACACATAAACATCACTTTGACTATGGCCAGTCATCAATGCAAGGCCATATCCACAATGCATGATATGACCTCATGCATGACAACAACCATTACTTCATGGTACACATTGCCACATGCAACCAACAATATGCATAAGCAATGCCTAACCAACTACACATACACATAAATGCATGTAGTCGAACATAATCAACCAGTTCTTGTAATAAACCAACAAGACTCATACATGTAATCAAAATATTCAAGAATGTAACCTAACATACAAGGATGTAAGTATGCGACATAAAATCAACATGTAAGTGACCAATAATCCATATGCAACCAGTTCCATGCCCATGACAAATGCATTTCAGCTAATCAATACCAAATTCTCCATGATAACCATACTACAACTATAATTAATCATCAAGAAAATGCAACAAATATATAAGTGTAAGAGACACACATGCAATTGACATGCATGCATGGCTAACACATTCAACCTATCCAATCCGAGAGTTGAACCATGCTCTGATACCACTTTGTAACATCCTCCTCCCACATTCACCCAAGTAACCATGCCAACCAAGGTAAACATGAGATGAGAGGCTATTATGATTAGATTTGACCTCCTATGTGACCTTAAGGAAGTGGAATCGACAAAACATCACACACAGTCATTCAACATCATTAGCAAAATGCTCAGGAGACAAGTCATCCACTCAGACAAACTGTCCCTGGGTCCCACTACTGTTTTGGACCTCTTATGCCATAGTCGCTCTCATGATATGGGCAAGGGAGCGACCAACAACCTAAAGTTGCTCGACCAAAATTGTTATTCTATGCCAGCGACCCCAAGATTTAAGCCACTTTTTCAGGCCTAGATATTATAGATCTAACCCAGAAATATATTATAATAGAAATAAACCCAAGAAATAACAAGATCTGAATATAGAAATGCTTATCTTTATTGATCAAACCCTTAAGGCAGAGCAACACCATACATTCACTCCTTAAGGAAGGAGAACGCTCCACAAGCCATATGCCTATTCATACAATATTTCCTGACATCTCTCAATGCGGAGTCTCTAGCCTCTATATAGGCCTTATACATACAATACCATGGGTCATTACCATGGTTCCCTCAATACCATCTATCTAATACCATGGGCCCATTACATTATTACTAACTACTTGTGGTCCCTTACATGATACGGGTTAACCACCTTATTTATTACTATGGCCCATCCCATTATTACATTATTCCCTTGGGTACCTCCCTTTGTACCCCATATTATCCCCCCTAGGTATAATTCATTCCACCCCCCTTAACATGTTTCGTCCCCGAAACATGGGAAGAACACAAATAATAATATCTAATCAAAAGAGTAGTCCACTAGTACCATGCACGTGCATCTATCCATCCAAGAGAAAGGTGAACCCTCGATCTCGCTAGTGCCTCGCTCGCTTGAGATGGAATTTGTCCTTAGCAGCTCTTCTATGTTGATTTGTAGTAGGTGGATCTTCGCTCCTCTTTATCTATCATGCGGGGGTTGTTGTCCTTGTGGCTAATTCGTTGCCATCTTGTTGGTTGTTTTCTTGCGGGGTGACGTGGGTGGTGATATGCTGAAGCGTTAACCAATGATGTATCTTTCTTTAATTCACCACCTAACGGAGCCTGATGGGTATCTAGTACCTGTTGTTTCTTATCTTTCAATATTACTTCAACCACTAAGTCCCCCTCTAATGTAACATTTTCTGCTTCAGCCTCTACCTGTTTTTCTGGTACCTGGTTTGATGTTTGTGTGTGGTTGTCAACCATCCATGGCTCATCATCTGATATGTCAGTCCCTGGAACATCTTCTGCTTCAACCTCCGTGGACTCTCCTGTTTATTGATGGAAATATCCTGTAATGTAATTTTCTTCTTTTTATACCAGAGCTTCAGGAATTTCTTCGGCACATTAATATTGATAGTACCCACGGCTTCCATCTAAGGATATCCCAAAAAAACATCCATGTTATCCATATCTGAAGTATAAAAATCCCCATGCAACACATACTTATCCATAGAAATATTCAAATCCTTATAAACTTGAGCATCCTCATCATCAACCTGTGTGTTTTCAATGAATTTTGCTGGAACTTGCAATTTTTTTGCCAAATTAACATTGATAAAATTATGCTGACAACTAGGATTTATAAACACAACGATCTTCTCCTTCTGAATGAATCCATGAACCTGCAATAATGATATACCAGTAGAAAATAACCCCTTACATGTCTCATTCTTTTGTTTTCTAGAATGAGACCATTTGTTTAAAGGGACTCTTTCAAATTCTTCATCCGACAATTTGGTCCACTGCTTGTTGTCAAATGAGCGCAACCATTTGGATGCCTCATCTTGGAAATTAAGCGGTACCATAGCCCTCCAAAATTTCCAATATTTGAATTTTTGTCTCTGTATGAATTCTTCAATAGTAGGGCTATCATCTTTTCGTGTAAAATATAGCATCTCCATGAAGAGGGTTTGGGAAAATCTCACTTACTCGGCGAAAATTTTAAATAGCCACAATTCCGTCAATATTGCTCAGAATCCCTATTATGACCTATTTTTGGAAGTGGAACAACCATTCTGCATCTTCCCATGTGGTAGAAATCCCGATCTGGGCACTGGAATTTCAAATCTGCGTTGCAACTGTCCCTTCGTCACAATTTTTTTTTGAAAAAACATTGATTTTAAATCAGCGATATCTCCCTCATCCGAACTCCGATTCGACTGATTTTGTTTTTGAACTTGGGTATTTTTTTACAAACAATCTAGATTTGTAATTAGATTTAACATGTTTTTTTTACCAAAATGTACATATCAGATCTGCAAACTCGCCACCCCAAAAAATTCCTGCAAAAATAACAAAAAAATATTCTCCACTTTGCCCAAAAAAATGCTTTGATACCACTTGTTATAGATCTAACCCAGAAATATATTATAATAGAAATAAACCCAAGAAATAACAAGATCTGAATATAGAAATGCTTCTCTTTATTGATCAAACCCTTAAGGTAGGGAAACACCATACATTCACTCCTTAAGGAAGGAGAACACTCCACAAGCCATATGCCTATTCATACAATATTCCTTGACATCTCTCAATGGGGAGTCTCTAGCCTCTATATAGGCCTCATACGTACAATACCATGGGTCATTACCATGGTTCCCTCAATACCATCTATCTAATACCATGGTCCCATTACATTATTACTAACTACTTATGGTCCCTTACGTGATACAGGTTAACCACCTTATTTGTTACTATGGCCCATCCCATTATTACATTATTCCCTTGGATACCTCCCTTTGTACCCCATATTATCCCCCTAGGTATACTAAACTAAAGCCCAGGCCACTGCCCAGAATGGAATGATAGCTTACAATCAGGAAAAATACATGGAAACAATGAAGCAAAGGCAATAAGCTCAACAACACCTTGACCATACCCCTACTAGCCATGATATGCATTTCATCAAACATATCGTAAACATGTAACCTACATGTGTAAACAATAGAATTAAGTGTAGGGATCTTATACTTATCTCATAAGGGCTATAAACCATTGTTCCCTCGTGTCATTTGTTGCATATTCATCTATTAGGTCATAGGCACATTATCCATTCATATACAAGTAAAAACATGCTCAAAGTCATACATAGATGTTGTCATAAAATATACATATAACCAACTACGATAGACATATCAACCATTAAAATCCATATATACATCAGCACATTTACACATGAAGAGCAGGGAAATGAATTTCTCATTAATGAATGTAATAACCAATTGTAGATGGGACTACCACGTTCCACCCGACCATAGATTGGTTGAGCCAAGTCTCTCTTGAACCAATCACCCTCGTGCCATATTCCAAGCATGAATGTGGGACTCATAAAACACATCAAAAAACACCAATAAACGCAGATGACACCAGAGTTCTCTTCCTATACCATGAGGAATTTGAGTGCCACCTAGTCTCTCAGGCTTTACCATGCAATTGTCGTCTGATACAAGGATCACTAGGCACTACACCGAGACATACTCTCCAAGCTTTGTCGTGCATTCCATCCTGGAATCACTAGGCCCAACGGAGAGAAAATCCACCTCTTGGCTTTACCGTATATCTCGCCATTCACCGACAAGGATTCCTAGGCCCACCGAGGCACACAATTTGGCTTTACTGCAACCCACAGTCTGGTTTAGGGGTTACTAGGCTAGTGGCTTCATGATGTTCAGTCTGGTTCAGGGACCACTACACCACGTGTTTGTCAATTCGGAGATCCACCCCACTTAGCTTCGAATCCAACCATCCCATATAACCTGAATGAGAGAACCCATCTCATCAAAGCTATTAGGAAATGACAAGGCTAGGCTAAAAATATTGTCACACCTCGCAAAACCCATGCCATGGTAGAAAAGAAATACATGCAATCCCATGCATGCCAAATCTAGCAAGGAAAATACACATGCAAGTCGATACCTACAATGAAGCTTGTTGTAGTTACTTGGTCCTGCCTTTCCCTGCTTGACCTTTGCTTCCTCTTGCCTTCTTTGCCTTTCTTGCTCCAAAGCCAAAGTGCTCCAAGAAAACTATAAGTGCCCATGAGTATGAGAGAGAGAGAGAGAATAATGAGAGTGCTCCAACATTGAATTGACAAAAGGTTACCAACTAATCCTCAGAAGCCTTTTTATGGAGGAGGTCTCTATTTTCTTCATTTTCCATTACTTTCCCTCATTTTCCTCCTTGCATGCAACCTGTGACCTTTCACCTCCTTTTTCTCCTAATTTCCATTATTTTCATAAAAAATTGTACCAAAAATGTCGTTTTGCCTTTCCAAAGCCTTAGCCATTGCCTTTTCCAATTTCCTTAGCCATAAACAACCAAATGAATACCCCTTAGGATGTATTTCCCAACATTCAGCTTGGAATAATTGTCCCATCGACCGTGGTTATTTGTTTTAAATTTTATTACATGGAATTTTCACCAGGGTTGTTACAGATATAAGTAGTCAACATGACTTTGGTTCAGCTTTCAAGGGGTTAAAATTAGAAGCATTCGAAAACCTGGGATGAAAACCCAATATATATACAACACTCATATAATAAAGCAGTCCACACTTTTATTGGTAACCCAATTTGAAACTTTTTGTGGATATCTTATACCACCTTCACCTGTGGATATTGCGTGTGGGAGGCAAGGAGGAGTAAGGGAGGATCTTACAAGGGATGTCTTTAGGGATTTAAAAATTATTAAGAAGATTATGAAAATCTATATATATGTACAAAAGACATTGCATTATTCACAATAATATATAAGGCCACGCATGATCAACACAGAATAGATGAGTTTTTCAAGGTGGGAGATAGAGTATGGTTATAGTTGAACACAGACATATTATAGGGTCATGGTAAGAAAGTCAAGGATATATGGTACTTTCCCTTTGACATACTAGAAAAAGTAGGAGATAATTCCTATAGACTCAGTCTACCCCCGTACGTGTGCATTTACTTATTTGTGAATGTAAAGAGTTTGAAACTCTATGAGCCTTCCATGCTAGATCAGGAAGACGGACGGGTCCTACCTTATGCAGAGGCACTAGTTACTCAAACGAAGTTGACAGAGGATCCAGTTTTGCAAAAGAAGCCTAGAATTACAAGACAAGGGTAGCACGGACTTTGGAAAATTGGATTGAAAGGACAACTTCCAGGAAAAGCTAAATGGTACACCTGAGAGAAGGTGGAGGAAAATATTCCTCGCCTCATTCAATAGAAGCTTCTGGAGAACAAAAGCCTCCCAAAATGGAAGGTGAGATATAGATTAGATAATTATGTTTTATTTCATTCATCTCGATGCTTTAAGAGTGGAAAAGTTAGAGGAATCAACTCAGAGGACTAGTTTTACCGGCGAGACCCAATTTAGCAAATCAGGGTTTGAAACCTTCCAAGAACATTTTGAAGCATCAAATGATGTTTTTTGAAGGTGAAAATTTGTTGATTAAATTTTGGACTATTTTTTCCTATTCAACACATGCTTTCCAAAGACGCAAGAATCACCTCAATCATTGTAAGTATGAAAAAATTATGCCACTTTAAAGTTGACCTTATTGTTTTAGCTACCATAATTCGAGAGGATGCCATGTCAGCACCCATTACTCATGGAAAAGGGGCTAGCCACGTGATCATGATGAAAAATACTCGAGAAGGGTCCATATTGTAACTCTGGTTAATATTTGAGGTAGTCAAACCTAACCACAAGTAGGCTATTAGGTTGTATTATAACCAGGCCACTAGGAGGGAAAAGGGTTCCATTCTTTTTTAGTACACTTGTTCCATAGGCAAGCACAATGGTTGAGAGGGATAGGGAGAGCACACATTGAGGATTTTTTTCACTTTGATAACCCATGGGCCATAAACTAAACTTCTTTGTAATCATAGCCATTTTCTATTCAAATAGATAAGAGAGCAAAACAACCTCACCTTCTAGCTAAGTTTTCTCTCAAAGGGCTTTCCTAGGATATATATTGCATCAAATTGTTTTCATAGTTTTTGTTTCATTTTTTATATTTTTCTACAATAATTTTAATCTGCATGCATACACAATAAAAAATAATCTATAGATCCATAAATCTAAAGAGAAATAAACCCTAATAACATAGTTTTCAAATTTTTAAGTATAGTTTTATTAGATATATTATGAAGAATTGTTCAATGGAATATCCATGGCATTTTATGGATCACCACTCAGCATAATCACCTTTTTATGTTTTTTGAAATGTAGTCCCATATATTGCATGTCAAAGCACTTTCCCTGTGATACCATCCCATCTATCTCTCAACAAACACTTTCTCCAATGATATAAGCTCACACTTCATACAACAAGGAAATCTTCCAATCACATTGCTCGGGTTACCATCACCCTCGTGATACATGACTGAGAATCATGACAGGGGATGATCTATCTGATGTGAGGATTTCAACTCCCATGATCAAAATAAGTTTGTTTTAGTGACAAGGCTTACTTCTTGGATTTATTATAAGCATTGATCCATAAATTGTTGTGGATATTCCATGAGACAATTCACACAACAAATAAACTAAGACATATTAGAAAGTTTGAAATAAACATTGTGAATGTTCATTTTTCCTTAGGTTTCTAGATCTATTAATTATTGGTTATTGTGTATGCACGCAAATTATAGTTATGCAGAAAATAGATAAGAATGAAATAAAACTCACACAACACAAATTAAGAAAAGATATATCCTCGGAAACCCTTTCAAGAGAAAACCATATTGGATTGTGATGTTTCTCTTCTCTCTTTATCTAAATGAAAAAAGGATGCAAGTACAAATAAGTAAATGTAAAAATATAGCTAATATGCTCATCTACGGATCAAAATTCCTTCAAATACAATGGGACCCCTTTTCCTCCTAGTGGCCTGGTTATAATACAACCCAATAGCCTATTAGTGGCTAAATTTGACTCTTTCAACTCTTAACTAGAATTACAATATGGAATATTCTAGGGTATGTTTTATCATGATCATGTGGCTAGCCCCTTTTCCATGAAAATGGGGGCTAACATGGCATCCTTTCTAATTATGGTGGTCAAAACAGGAAGACCAACTTCCGAGTGGCATAAGTTTTGCATACTAACTCCAATTGGGGCAATTCTTACATTGTTGGAAAGGTGATTATGTGTAGAGTAGCATGACAAGGGGCTGCACTAAAGCAACAAAATTTTACCTTAAAAACTTATGTTTGATGCCTCGAATTGCTTTAAGAAGGTTTCAGACCCTAATTCGCGAAATTCGGACCCACCAATAAAAGTGGTCCTATGAACTAATTCCTTCACCTTTTCCACTATGAAAACATTGATATGGATGAAAAATAATATAAAGATCCAATCTTGATCAAGCCTATAGATGACAATAAACAAATTGTAGGAAACTATTAGCTTGATAACGGTAAAATTCACAATCTATGGCACTTAAAGACATAAATTCATAGGGGACAATTATGTCCTTGAGCAGTGGTAATACACAATGGAATTCATGATCCAACCAACACCAAGCATTTTTTAGACTCTGGATAAGCTATTAGGACCCAACAATTTTCTTTCCTTCTACCTATCATGATTTTTAGGGATTTTCTAAGATTTCTACCTCGATATAAAACCCATCTTATGACTAGGAGGAAATGAGAAACTTGAGTGTGTGTGTGTGTGTGTGCGCGCGTGTGCATAATGTTGAACCTAATCTTTGGGTTTAGGACATTCTTGCAAATAATGTAAATAAGAAGATGAAGAGACATTGGAATACGAATTCCAATAGTCCCCCTTTCCTTGTATATATTCATGATTTTATCTTAATGCAAAACGCATTCATGGAGTTACTCAAACCAGGCCTGACATGGTATCGAAGCTACAGGTCCCAATTTAATTCTCTACTCTTATAACCCCTCTCTCCGTTGACAAAATTTAAATCATCTAACCCCTTTCATCATAAAAATAAAATAAATAAATAATAAATAAATAAATAATAATAATAATAATAATACAAACAAATTTGATAATAACAATATTATTAATGATAATAATATTGATAATATTATTTCTCTTGTTGATAATAATACTACGTCTAATAATAATAATAGCAACAATAAATCTTCTCACCCCTTTTTTAATAATGTTGTTAATTTATCTTGTATTGATTTTTGTCCTCATGTTTTTCGCCTCTTGAATAAAGGATTAAATTTCTCCCCATCTGCTAGAAATATACCCATCGAGGACATCATTTGCAACATCGAATTTAGAATTAGGAACCTTCTTGATAATATTAAGGAAGTTATTAGGCAGGATTATTCCATTATTCTTAGAAAAAAGAGGCATTTGAAAAGCAACATTAGCAGAAGTGAGTTTCTCGCTCTTAAGTCCTTAAAAGATAACCCTAACATTGTCATTTTTAAGGTTGAAAAAGACAGGGTTGTCATTATTCTAGATAAAGCTGACTATATTAGCAAGATGTTAGATCACCTTTATGATAGTGGGAGTTATAAGAAACTCTCGAATAATCCTATTAAAAAAATTTCCACAGAGGTCATCAATGTTGTTAAAGCTAACCCTTCTCTCAACCCCCTCAACAAGAAGCTTATTGAGAGTAATCCTCTCACCCCTAGAATTTATGGTCTTCCTAAGATTCATAAAGAGTGGGTCCCCCTTAGACCTATTGTCAACACAATAGGTGGGCCAAATTATATTCCTATAAAGTTCTTAGCTCAAAAGCTCAAACCTCTGGTTGGGCACACTAGCTCCTTTGTTAAGGACTCTGCTTCCTTTGTTAATCAACTTAAAGGTATCAGGCTTGACCCTAGGGATTTTATTGTTAGCTTTGACATTATTTCCCTTTACACAAAAATCCCTATTTATAAGGTGATTAATGTCATTAATCATATTACTGATGATGATACTGCCAATTTAGTTGGTCTTTGCCTGACTTCTACCTTTTTAAGTTTCTAGGGTGAATTATATGAGCAAATATGTGGTGTTGCCCTGGGTTCTCCGCTCTTTGTCATTGCTAACTATTCATGGAGGATTTTGAAACCAAAGATTTGGCCTGTGCTCAATTTCAACCCAAGCTCTAGAAAATATTTGTAGATGATACTATGTCATTTGGTCCCATGGTCGTGAAAAGTTGGATTTGTTTCTTACTCACCTTAATTCTCAATCAGACTCCATCAAATTTATGATGGAGGTTGAAGTATATGGAAATCTTCCCTTCCTGGACATTCTCCTCTCAATATTGGACGATGGTTCCTTATCCCACCAGGCGTTTCGCAAGAAGACTCACACTGAGCAATATCTTCATGCCAACTCTAACCATTTCCCAGCGTTGAGGGTCTCGGATGAAAACCACCTGGAGGATGAGAAATCACTCGTTCTTGATGTTTTTGAGAAAAATGGCTATAGTAGACATCGATGTTTTCTAGCTTTTCAAAAAAGCCATTAAAGGCTTTTCAATTAAGAAATATCATGATGAACATTCTTCAAATGTTCTTCTTCCCTTCATCCATGGAACCACGGATAAGATTGCTTGTGTTCTTAATAGGAATAAGGTCTTTACTACCTTTAAAACCCTTAATACTATTAGGAGCTCCCTTAGATTTGTTAAGGATCCTATGAACCCTAAAGACATGAAATGGGTTTATTCAATCCCCTGCTCGTGTGGGATTCCCTACATTGGAGAGATTGGTCGTTCCATCAATCTGAGAATTTGAGAACATGCAGCAGACATCAAGCATAATTGTTCCCTCTCCTCAGTTATTGTTGAACACGCGGAGAAAACTAAGCACCATATCTGCATTGAAGAATCTAAGGTCATTGTGAATATTATCATTTCCACCATAGGAAGTTGATAGAGGCTATTGAAATTGAGAAACATGCCAATAATTTCAATAGGGACGATGGTTGGAAATTGAGTAAGAGTTAGGTTCCTGCCCTTTCTTTGTGATTTTCATTTTATTTTATTTCTTATTTTATTTTATATATTTTCATTCGTTTCTTTTTTTTGCTATATTATTATTATTATCCAATTTTAAGGTCATAGCCAAGCCAGACACCAATTTGGTATGTGAGACCCCCCTTGTTTGTGGGATAAGGGACCCACTTCCGCGCAACAATTTGACTGCTAAGTCTACGAAGGCATACATACTTCTACCCCCTCTGATTTTGAACATGTGACCTCTTAAGAGGGAAACATTCTCTCTCTCTCCTCTCTCTCTCTCTCTCTCTCTTATTATATATATATATATATATATATATATATATTAAATATATATTATATATATATTATATAATATATATATTATATATATATAATATATATATATATATATTATATATATATATATATATTATATTTAATATATATATTATCAACCATATTAATAATAATCATTTAAAAAACCATGAAGACCTAGTCTTCTGCCTGCGCTTCGACGCCTCTCCGCCCTAGATCCCCCTGCCCTATGGCCCCATGGCCCTGGGCCCTCTGCCCTGCTGCGTTGTTCCTGAGCACCTTTTTGAGACCTTGCATTTATGTGTGGCTCGTTTGCTACTGGGAGGGGCTTGTATGTTAGGGTTCGCCCCCATGGAGGTCCCAGGCTCGTCCCAGGTAGACCCTCTCCCCCCCCCCTCTGCCTTCATCTGCTGAAGCCTTCTCTCGGCTCTTGGTCGGTTTGTCGCAGAAGAAAAAGAGTGAAGCAGCCAAGTTTGCCAAGAGGCTCGAAGACATTCCTGAAATCTCCCTACTGCCAGAGAACCTGATTCAGATCGCCTTGTCCTTGGCTGAGCGGGCCCTCGTTGGCCAGTTCACCGGACTATGGCCTTCTCCTAAGTCCACTGAGACCTAGGTCAACAAGAACTAGGCTCCTCTGATCAAGAATAGCGTCACTTCTTATTTCTTAGGACAAGGGTTTTTCCTCTTTTAATTCACCCCTAAGGATGATAAGGATTTGATCTTCCAGAATGGCCCCTATTTCATGGGTCCCCAGGGCCTTTATCTCAACAGATGGATGTTGGATTTCGACCCTGCAGTCGACATTCCCATGGCTGTCCCAGTGTGGGTCAGACTCACAAACCTCCCAGTGCATTGCTAGTATTGGGACTCGTTGAATCACATCAGCAACGCCCTTGGGAAATTCTTAGATCGTGCAAACAGCAAAGATCAATATGACTATGCCCGAATCTGCGTAGAAGTAGATCTAGAGGTGGGACTTTCGGAAGCCATCAAAATCAAAGTAGGAAGTTGGACTCACTTGCAGAAGCTAGATTACGAGCAGTTGCCTTTCAAATGCCGAAAAATGCCATGTCTACGGTCACTTCGCCAGAGGATGCTCATCCAATGCTGAAACAAATAAGGGTAAAAAAGAAGGCTAGAACTAGGTCAAGCATGCCAAGAAAACCCAAAAGCATGTTGGTCCAAATGGAAGAGGTCCCCAGCAGACCCCTCCTCAGCAACCCCCTTCCAGAATGGAGCAAGAAAATAAATTTGCCCCTCTAAGCTCGCAAATAGAGGAAACACAGGAAGCAGACAATAAAAAATCAACACCCCTCACAAAAGGTACCCCTCTTCTCCCAAGGGGGCAAGTCTTGCTGAGAGTTCTAAAGGAAACTCTATTGAAGTCGAGGAAGTTGAGCAAGAATTTGATGGCTCAGAGGAAGAAGGCGAATAGGAGAATCCAAAGCTTTGATAAGGAGATCCACAAGAGGCCATAAAACAAATTGAGAAAAAAGAGAACAGGAAACTTTCAAAGATAAGCTCCAAGGCAGCCAACCAACCCTTGAGAAGCTATTAGCATCAAAACCAAAGATGGCGAGAAAGTAGCCCTTAGGCTCCAAGGGAGCCAACCGGAAATACAAATGATGAAGATTATCTCTTGGAACTGTAGAGGTATGGGGAGCAGAACCAAAGAAGAAGCCATCAGAAGTCTAATAAGAATCAAAGCTCCTAACATACTCCTCATCCAGGAGACCAAACTGGAGGACTCTGTCTTCCTTCAAGCAAGTAAGAAACTCTGGAATAAATTTGAGGCGAAAGGAATCTCAGCCCGAGGGGCTTCCGGTGGGTTAGGCACTCTCTGGAACGCTAGCAAATTCTCAGTCATTTCTGAGACCCTCAACACTCACTGGTTGTTCTTAGAATTGCAGAGTTTAGACTTACGCTGGGGAAAAAAAGGCTTGCTGGGAATCCTAAGAAACCAAGCAGACCTCGTTGATCTTGAGAATACCATCATTGTCGAAGATCTAAATCTCACTCTCTTATCCGCAGACAAGAGAGGAGGCAACATTGTTCACGATCCGGTAAGGGAATGGGCAGAGGACCTTATGTAAGACTAGGATCTACTGGACATCAAGCCAATCTCTGGTAAGTACACTTGGACTAATAAAAGAATTGGTCTTGGCCACATTGCTGCTAGGTTGGACAGATTCTTTCTTTAAAGCTCTTTTCTTCTGCTTGGATTAGAGGCTAGATTCCACATTCTCCAATGCAGTACTTCTAACCATAAACCCATCAAGATGGAACTGGTGTCCCAGCTTGATCTTGGACCAATTCCGTTCAGATTTAGCCCACTCTGGGCTAAGGAATCAGACTTCATGCAATTAGTTAGGACATTTGGTTATAGCTAGTCAAAGGCTCCCCCTTTTTCGTCTGGGAGGAGAAGCTCAAAAGAGTGAAAAGGGCTTTGAAAAGTTGGGCCAAATCTCTATCCAATCCAGCCAACGAAAGGGAAAAAATTCAACGCACTCTGGAAATTCATCACCTCTAAGTTGAAACAGCTGACATAACAAAAGAGATTCTAGATAAAGAATCCCAACTCCAGCAAAATTATCACAAGGCTTGTCTAGCTGAGGAAGAGTATTAGAGACTTAAGTCATGTAGTCTTTGGCTTAACGCAGGGGATATGAACTCTCCCTTCTTTCACAAACAAGCTTAGGTAAGGAAATGTATTGACTCCATTTCCGAAATGAAAGATGGCACTACCATTCACAAGGATAATGCAAACATCAAAAAAGCAGCCTCCCTTCACTTTAAAACCCTGTATAGTGAAGATATAAATATGGACCAAAACTCTGATATGATGGACGTGGTCCCCTCCTTGATTACCGCTGAAATGAACCACCTCCTTGAAGTTAAAATCACCAAGAACGAAGTCAAGGATGCCCTTTTTGCCATGGACCCAGACAAAGCCCTTGGGCCAGATGGATTCTAAGCCAGATTCCTCCAAACTTACTGGTCGATTGTGGAAAAAGATCTTTACAAAATGGTTCTAAAGTCCCAAGTTTGCCTGAAAATCAGAGGCAGCACGAACTCTGCTTTTCTTGCTCTCATCCCCAAAGAGAAAGGAGCCAACTCCTTCAACAGGTTTCGCCCAATTTTTCTTTATAATATTGGTTACAAATCGATTACCAAAGTCATCGCTAATAGACTAAAGCTCATCCTCCCCAAAATCATACCAAAAAGCCAAGGAGGATTCATTCAAGGTAGACAGATTATGGAAAATTTCATTCTGGTCCAAGAGGCAATCCACTCAAGCCTGAGTCGTAATGAAAAAGGTATGGTTGTCAAACTTGATTTAGCAAATGCATTCGATAGAGTTAGGCATAGTTTTCTATTGAAAGTCTTACATAAGCTTGGATTAGGCGAGAAATTTATAAATTGGATTCAAGCTTGCATTTCAGAGCCTTGGATTGCCCCATTAGTCAATGGCAGAGCTGCTGATTTTTTGAAAGCCACGAGAGGGCTCAGGCAGGGGTGCCCTCTCTCACCACTTCTATTTAATCTTCAAGCCTCTGTCCTCAGTTTTTATTTAGACAAAAAAATGATGGATCAGGAAATTGTTGGGATCTGAATAGCAAGAGGTGTTAAAAACATAAATCATGCCCTCTTTATGGATGACACCTTGTTATTGGGAGCTGCTTCTGTGCTTATGGCCTCCAGATTTAAAGGAGCTATGGATGAGTTTTGTATGGTTTCGGGAAGCAGTCTAAATAATGGAAAATGCCATATCTATTGCTGGAACACCACTCCCAGCTTGCTCAACTCCATTTCCAGAACCTTTGGTTTCACTGCCTCCTCAAATTGGACTTCCTTCAAGTACTTGGGCCTCCCTATTTTTCTCAAAAGAGCCCATAACATAGATTGGCTCCCCCAATTGGAGAAATTCGAGAACAAGTTGCTTGCCTAGGGCTTTTCCTGGCTTAACATTGTTGGTAAGTTTGTCCTCATCAAATCTATGCTTAACAGTCTTCCCTTATTTCAGTTCTCTGTCCTTCTTGCTCCCACTGGCATTCTTAGAAAAATGGAGGAGATCATTCGAATTTTTTTTGGAAGGGGGGCAAGCAGAATGAGAAAAATATTCTGCTAGTCAACTGGGAATCCATCTTGAAACCTCTATTGGAAGGAGGTTTGAATTTTAAAAATCTTGGCAACCACAATATTGCAATGGGAGCCAAATTAATCTAGAGAATTATTGTGCTTAACCCTGGTTGGGCGCAATTGGCTCTTTGGAAAAAAATATTTCAAAGGCCAGCGCCCCTGCTACCTAGACCATCCTTTGGCGCACCCAAATACGCCCTCCCTGAAGCTTTGTATTAAAGCCTGTCCTCTCATCAAGGCCCATGCCTATTGGATTTTCGGTAATGGAAAACGGATCAATCTCTGGACAGACAGGATAATGAATAGTGAGCCATTGGGAGATTGCCATTCACTTCAAGCGCTGCACAGATGGATGATTGAGGCTGGAATGTGTTTCCTGTGGGACATTTACACCTGGCAGGATTCACGTTGGGCTGGCTGGAACATTCAAACACCCCCAGATTTTTTTATGGAGTGCGAGATCCTGTTATCCAAGCTTCATGGCTTGGCTCCAATGCTGGAACGTAACCGAGACTCGAGAGGTTGGGGTGGGCAAGCTGGTGGATATACCGTAGCTCAAGGCTATGCCAAGCTATGTGAGTGCCCTCATGTGGCCATGAATCCAAAGTCGTGGAAAGGGATATGACATCATCCCTCCTTACCAAAAATAGACTTCTTCAATTGGTTGCTATGCCACTCCAAAATTCTGGCTGATGATGAACTTCAGAAGCGAGGATTCCTCGGTCCTTCAAGGTGCAACCTCTGCAAGGAAAACCAGGAAAGCATAACTCACCTGATGTTAGATTGCACCTTCACGAAGCACATTTGGACCGAGCTGCTGGGATCATTGAGCTCCAGCTTCTCTTTGCCTTCCTCCATTCCTAATATTTTTGCTAATTGGATGAAAAGGTATCCTGGTCCCCCTCCAAAAAACAAAATTATTAGAGCTGCTTGGTCTACTCTCCCTAAAATACTCTGTTGGTAGATTTGGCTTGAGTGAAATAAAAGGATCTTCAGAAATCACGAAAAGGATGCCAAACTTGTGGTAGTCAAGATTAAATTCCAGTTAAAAGAGTCCCTGAGAAAGCGTAAAGACAATTTAAGTCTAAGTCAACAAGACATAAATTGGGGCTTTTCTCTTGATCTTTAGTTACAAAACATTGCAAATAGTATCTCCCTCCCCAAAGATTGGCAAATAAGGGCTACAACAAAAGAGTTCCAGGGATGGATTACAAATCATCCAAAACATTCTCTATTATTTGATGGGGCTGCAAAGGGAAACCATGGAAGAGCTGGCGCTGGAGGTGTCATACTAAATCCAGATGGCATAAGGATCCACAATTTCGCCTGGGGTTTGGGCATCGCTTCTAGCATTCAAGCTGAGGCTTTGGCTCTTTTCCAAGGTCTCAAGCTTTTGAAAGTGTTGAACATTAGGGAGGCTAATGTAATTGGAGATTCTTAGGTTATCATTAACACTATGGTGACACATTCTAAGCCAACGGACCTAAGGCTTGCAAGGATGATCTTTAGAATAGCAGAGCTTGGAGACTCATTCCAGAATTTGAATTTATACCATGTGTTGAGAGCTAATAATAAGGAGGTGGACATTGAAGCCAACAAAGCAGCCCTTCTTACAATTGGAGCTTTGCTCAGAGGTGACCAGGAAACATGGGAACCAATTCCTTCATTTAGAGAGATGTCATGTTTTACTATCTATTGTTAAATCAATATGTATGTATTCATAAACTTGAGAAAATATCTGAAATTGGCCACATAGTAGCAACTAAAAAGAGATGTGAACTAAGCACAAATGACACTGCCTTGCTAGGTTGTGCGGCACTTGTGGAATTAGGCTCTCCTTTTGTAATCTGCTTTTTGGCATTAAGGCCAAGTATCTAATATATCCACTATATATATATACATATATATATATATATATATATATATATATATTATATATATATAAATAATTATATATATATATATATAAGATATATATATATATTATATATATATAATATATATATATATATATCATTTTAAAAAAAAATATGATTTATAAATTCTTAAGACCAATTAGTTTTTCGATATTAATAATTTAATAATTTTAATTAATAATTATATTAATTATCTAGTAAATTCTCACCTTTGACTTCATTGGTTACAATTTCTTAACCAAAAACTAGTCGTTATGGTTTGTTTTATTAAATAATATTATATTCCTAACAACTAATTTGTGAACTTGATGCATCTCATTGCTATTTAATTCCATTGATTGATCTAATTTTTTCGCCTTTGTCCTGAAGATGAATCTCATTAGTAGGTTTGAAACATCGACCATAAAAGCATTCCATGTGATTAATCTGAAAGATGGCCTCAAAAATCATTATGGATCACAAAATTTTGAGATCAAAAGCGAAAAAAATTGTCTTTGATTACCTACTATGTACTTTGTCTTCTGTCCCTTTACATCAATTCTTGAAGGTGTTGAAACCATGTAATGTACGTTAATGATGTGTATTGGTCGTTCATGCTTTATTTTGAAGATTGAAATCCTTTGGTGTGTATAGTTATGGCATATATATTTAATTTGGTGTGTAACTCTTTCAAATATGTGCGTTGGTATCTATGACATTTGGTGTGTTTGGTGTGTATGGTGAATTTGAATGCGTTACTCCTACAAGTGAATAACTGCATTGAATGTGCACTCTTTGTGTTAAATGTAAATTGTATATTTTTGGTTGAATTATTTGTGAAGGTTGTGTTGTATATGTACATTGGTCCATACTCCTAGTATGTTTAGTGTTGACTGTGTATACTTCTTGTAGTTGTGTTGAATGTCCTATATGCATTGAGCACTTTGTGAGCATTGGTTAATATACATTGAAGGGAGTAGTGTATGGTGTATTAATGTGTTTTCAATCCATGAGTACTGGTATCATCCCAATTTTGTTTGCTACACTCTTTTTTATACGTTGAAGCCATGATATATGCGTTGTGATGGGTATATGTGCATTGAGTTCTTGGTATGCAAGTGGGCATATATGGTATGTGATGGCATTGCTATGATATATAATAATGTGACAAGTGGTGGTATACATATTATGCAACAATTTATTTGCATAGAGTATATGCACACATTAAAGTATTGAAACAGTATATTGAAGTTTTTCCGTTTACATATTAAATCAACTTCTTACCTAAATAAAAGGGTATCAAGAATGTTGGTCAAATAATTACAAAAACAAAAAGGCAGAGAATAAGGTTGTGATTTTTTTGGAAATTGAAAGCAAATAGACCTTTTTTGATAATGCATTCACTCATCTCCATAGTTGGAGTAGTTCTCTCTAGAAAAGAGGACTACCATGAACTTCCAATGAGTTGTGGACAGGAGTTTGTGAAGGGGAAGGTGGAAATCCTCTAGAAAAGCATCAAACAACTCACTGTCATGATTGTGACAGAAGAAGAAAGACTCTTGAAATTGCAAGGAACCTTTAGTCATGCATAAAACTTTGCATACAATTCCCAATTTGATGAAGGTACACTACCGTCTAGTGTCTTATGGCATGCTAGATTTGGACATATGAACTATGATAGTCTTCATCTATTGAAGAGAAATGGTGTTACTAGTTTGACAACCATTCCTTGGAAACTCAAGCAATGTGAGGCTTGTATCTTAGGAAAGCACAACAAACAATATTTTCAAAATTTTCATTCCAAAGAACATAGAAAGCTTGAACACATTCATCATGACTTGTGTCACCCTATGCCTATTCATTTTGCAAATGGTAATAAATGCATGATGAATTTTATTGATGACTACACTAGAATGTGTTGGGTATATCTATTAAAGACAAATATGAAGCTTTTGAAACTTTCATGCATGGATTGAAAATGATACACAATCCCATATTTGATGTATTTATACTAATAATGGAAAAGAATATACTTCAAATGAATTTGAAAAATATCTTTGCCAGTATGGGATCAAACATCAAACAATCGTGCCTTATAATCCTCAACAAAACATGTAGTTGAAAGAATGAACAAGATAATCTTAAATATGGTACATTCAATGATGTTTTTCAAAAATGTAAAGGTGGTGTTTTAGGATGATGCAATTCTATGTGCTTTCTATATTAAGGATAGGTGTCCATCTCATGCTCTAGAAAACAAGACTCCTTATGAAATGTGGTATGCCCACATTCCTTCGGTGAGGCATCTTAGGGTTATTAGTTCTATTTATTATGTTTGATACCTAAGGAACAAAGAAACAAACTCGGTGCAAGGACTCAGAAATGTATCTTCTTGGGGTACTCGAATATCTCTAAAGCATATTATCTCTATGATGAAGCAAATAAGAAGTTTATACTATCTAGAGATGTGATCTTTCTTGAATCTTCTAAGGCTGACAATGTTGATGAGTGACAACTTGATTGCTTAGACAATCTTGAGCATGAAAAATCTTTCCAAGAACTTGATAATCATATTCCACATCTTGAAGGGGGGATCCCTATCTTGGATCAATCTGTGGAATCTCCTTCTGAAGCACTCTCTCCCCCTCATGAAGCTCTAGCCACTGAGAAAAAGGACACTTCAAGCGATGTAATTAAGATAATTAGAATGGTAAATCTAGATTCAGCCCCATCTCAGTCAACTGAACAACCCAGGCCATCTTAGAAAGATCCTCCAAAATGGCTCTCCAAGACACTTGAAAGTGTTCATACAGATGAGGTTGGAAAGGTAGGAACAAGAAGTTCAACAAGACATAATGGAGGTGATGTAGATGACTCTGATTCAATTGTTGATATGGATGTTTCTTATGATTATGAATTAAATTTGTTTATAGATTTCGAACAAACTTCCTTCAAAGAAGATGCTTCTCATGATGAATGTAAAGAAGCAATGCATAAAGAGTATGATGCTCTGATAAAGGATGGAACCTAGAAGTTGGTGGACCCTCCATTGGGGACCAAATCGATTGGTTGCAAGTGGCTCTTCAAGAACAAATATAAAGTTGATGGCTCACTTGACAAGCATAAAGCTAGGCTCATGGAAAAGGTTTTGCATAGAAGGAAGGGGTTGATTATGAGGAGACTTTCCCCCACAACAAAATGGGCTACCATCCAAGCTCTCTTTTCCTTGGTAATTCATAATGGTTGGAAAGCCCATCAAATCGATGTAAAAACTGATTTCTTGAATGGAGATTAAAAAGAGAATGTCTTTATGTCTCAACCAAAAGGATTTGTTGTGAAGGGACATGAGCAAAAAGTATGCAAGCTTTTCAAATCCTTCTATGGCCTCAAACAAGCACCACGAGCTTGGTATGAGAAATTGGTTGAGCATCTCCTGAAACTAAATTTCAAACACTATGATATTGATGATGCAACTATGTCTGTCAAGAAAGTTGGAAAAATAATTGTATATCTTGTAGTGTATATAGATGATCTACTGATGTCAAGGAATAATGAAAATTATACTACATCCATAAAGAAAGAATTGAGGAAAGGTTTTGAAATGACAAATTTGGGATATGCTCACAACTATATTGGTATTGAAGTAACCAAACATTTGAAGCTTATATTCCTCTCTCAAAAGAAGTACATTAGAGATTTGTTGAACAAATTTGGCATGGTTGAGTGCAATCCTTTGTCCACTCCAATTGAACAAAATTTAAAGCTCACATCCATAGAAGGAAATGAATTTGATGATACAACAAAGTACAAACAACTCATAGGAAGCCTTAACTACCTAACCACTAATAGACCAGACATTTCATTTGTTGTTGGAATCCTCTCTAGGTTTGTGTGAAAGCCTTGTGAGGGTCATTAGTCAGCTGTAAAAAGAGTTCTAAGGTACTTGGAGGGAATTCAATACTTTCAACTCAAGTATACATAGGTGGATGACTTAAGCTTGATTGGATACTTTGATTTAGATTCTGATGGAGTTAAAGAAAATTGAGTATCTACTTCAGGTTAGGTTATGAGTGTTGGATCAAGAGCTATCTCCTGGAGGTCATGCAAATAATCAGTTCTAGCAAATTCCACAACAAAGGAAGAATATGTGGCAGCAACAGAAACAACAAAGGAAATTGCATGGCTCGAGAAAATTCGTGAATATTTGCAGGAGAAACAAGTGCATTCTACTCATATTTTGATTGACAATACTTCGGTAATAAAGTTGGCCAAGAACCCAAAGTTCCATGATCGAACCAAGCATATCAATACAAAGTATCATCTGATTTGACAACATGTTGAGGTTAAGACTATTCACCTTCACCATTGTTGCACACATGAACAAATTGTAGACATATTCACTAAATCACTTGGAAGAGAAAAGTTTGAAAGATTTAGAATGATGCTTGGAATCACTTGGAATCCCTTCAAATTAAGGGGGGGGAGGGGAGAAGGGGGGAATGTTGACAACTAATCTTTGGGATTAGGAAACTATAAATAATGTAGATAGGAAAATAAAGAAGACGAAGAGGCATTGGAATACGAATTCCAATGGCCTTCCTCTCCTTGTATATATTCATGGTTTTCTCTTAATGCAAAACACATTCATGGAGTTACTCAAACCTGGCCTGGCACATAAGAATTTCAAATAGATAACACCTTGAACAACAATGGTAATGTACACAGGTAGGTACTCCAGGACTCGAAAACGAGTTAAAAACTTGCTAGCATTTTGTATAGTTAGGTGGAAATTCACATAAGATGGATGCCATAACTCTATTTATTCTAGTCAACGCCACTATATCATAGGATTTTTGCTCAATCCTATGCCCAATTGGGTACTGGTGTTTATCATGGGCCCACAATAGTCTTTGGGTGAGGTGGAGAAAAACTATGAAGTTTCATTGAGCTCAAGGGTCCAATCTAATCCCAAACTAAAATTTTAGGCATAATAAGAACATGAGTTAACAATCTAAAGTTTAACTTCAGATGTTTTGTGAAGATTATAACATGCTTAATTTTTGTATAAACTTAATATTTCAATTATGATGACCATTAACAACCAAGTATCCAATCTTTTAGTGGCATGTTAAAAAAAACCTCCTTAATAAGCCAATTCATTTAGTCACACTGTATAAAAAAAATCATGACCAAAGAATCATACACAACATGTAATGTTAAAATAGGAAATGTGTCAAGAACTACAGCTGGAAAGAATCAATATAAAAACAAATGCAAAGACTTATTTGAAAGGTTTCGCCTGCAACTAAATAAGGGTGTGTGCCTTTTCACCCAACCATAGGCTCAATTAGGCTTGTCTTCCCTACAGTTAGTCAACCCTATCCAAGCCATGATACCACAAATGGGAAACTCAAGTTCTAAATGAAATTGTTGTAGAAATTCTCACTGTAGATTAAATTGATTATGTAATGTACTAAAGCAAAATACTTAATATACTTCTACTATCAAACTTGCGGAAGCTTAATCAATTTTGAGCAAGATCAAATAGAACACATATAACAGAGACGAAGAATCAATACACATGAAACACAAAAGAATACTCTGGGGAAAGCCTCAGCTAAAAACCCTGCTATCTGTATTATCATACAAGTAGAAATATCTCATGATTACACAAAGCTTTAGCTCTCAAGCTGTCCAGCTCTCAGTACAATCCCTCACTGTTGCTCATAGACAAAATAGACAACACATATGCCTTCTCCTCTGTCCTCCAAGCCTCCTATTTCCTTGCGCAGTTTTCCCTGGGTCCTCCAGATGTAACCTGTGTGATTCTTACCTCACACACTGCTCAGACCTCTGTAGAAACTGCGCAATCCTGAAGGAATGAATTCCTTCTGCATGGATGAGTTTCCTTTATAGGAAAATTCCTCCAACTGATAGTACATTGTCCCTTCCTTTAATCTCAACTGGGTCTTTCTCTGAACTGACATGCATGAGTTATTTATGAGAGACTATTCAGTTATCTGGAGAACACTAGTTGCATGCATGCATTAAATGACTGATCTCACAATTAGTTCCTCAAACTGTTTGGAACTAATTTAACTGGACTTAACTTAGTTAACTAAGCTAACTAATTACAACTTAAATACAACTTAAATACAACTCATCCTTATCTCCTTAATTAAGGGATAACTTCCTCAATCAAAGGGATAATTGTTGCATGACTTCACAAAGACTTCATGTTTGAATTTCTCCAACTAATTAACTCAAGATGAATTAATTAATTTTTTTCAAACAGTTGGTGAGACTAAATTCGAATTTTAATTCTCAATTTTGATTCAAGGACAACTCAAAATTGGAATATATCCGGAAATGCTATCTATAACAATGTTATTTTTAGCATTTTTATTTTTTTCATTCCTTGTTGTTATTTTCAACACTGGTACCTGAAATGCTATCTATAGCAATTCTATTTATAACATTTCTTGTTGCCATTTCAACACTCCCTCTCAACAAGAAAGGCATTCAACTCGAACCCGATCCTAAACCTTTGGAATGTTTTGCATGCAACACTTCTCACTAGTGTTGTTGCTCTAGAAACTCAGAAACAAAAAATATCCAACCTAAATCAGAACGATGCCTCTGTCATCAAAGTCTCTGACTGCTATTGCCTCTATCGACTAAAAACTCTGCACCTCTGTGCCCTTCAGTATCTGACTGCTCTAGCCTCTATCACTTTGATCTTTGATTTTATCAATCACAATGATTCCTCTTGTTGCATTCGTGCTGCCGCTAGTCCTATCTCCCAACACTGCATCCACACTGCACCTCTTCTCATCATGTTGCATCGTGTTGTCCATTACTGCACTGCAACTCAGTTACTGAGAAGTAAGTAACTGATCTCCCAACTGACCTCCCTGTTGGGCTAGAAACACCCTCTGATGCTGAAGCTCCCTCTGCCGCTCCATCTGCATCTATCTCTACCCACTTAGCCAGTCCTGCTACTCCTCGTCAGGGCTCTTGTAGCAAGGTCTGATCAAAGAGGTTGGGTACCTCAAGGATCCTAGCCCTATTTCAACCTTCTTGGGTCTATCACTTCACACCGCCCCACCTCACACCTGGAGGTATGGCTACATGTGATCCCTCTGTTGACTTCTCCAATTGTGGCTCCTCCACAATTATCTGAGACTTCTTCTGGCATTGCATGTTGAGAGTTAATGTACTCTCCCTCTCAACCACCAAGTCTCTAACATTTGCCTTACTCCTCAAGGCTTTGCATGCATCTTGAACCTTAAGAGCATACAGGTTCTTGACTCGTGAACCGGTCTGTTTCACTTGTCTCATGGTGATGTGTCTAAGGAACACCTATCCCTTACTGAAGACAACATCGTAGCCTTTGTCCTCTAGCATCGCGATCGATACCAAGTTCTTCTTTAGTCCAGGCACATACTTCACATCTGTCAAGGTAATAGAAGATCCATGCTCCCTCTGAAAAGCAACCGTGCCCACTCCTGAAACACTATACTTTTCATCATTACCCATCTATATGAGTATCTTGAGGTCTTTCTCCTCCAAGGTACTGAATAAAATTTTATTGTCAATCATGTGGAATGAGGCTCCACTATCAAGAAACCAACCACAACCCATCATCGATGAAACCATGCATGTGGTGAGGGTAAAATCCAATTAGAACTGAGAGGCCAATGCCTCACCTTCATATCCTTCCAAGGATCCCTTTTCAGATTTCTTCAATGGACAATTAGTTGCATAATGGCCTACCTCATGACAATTAAAGCATCTCACTTTAGATTTGTCAATATTCTTCCCACCATGAGAAGAACTCAATTTGGGATGAGAATCCTTCTCCTTCCCTTTCCTTGCCTTACTCGATAAGGCCAGATTTTCTTCATCCTCCTTGGATGAAGAACCATCTCTGGTGCTTCTCCTGGTCTCCTCCTGCATAAGATCCGACCACAGTCGTTCCCAATCTAGCAGTTTCTCTTTTCCATTCACTGAGTCCTGGTAGCTATGCCAGCTCTTAGGAAGACCGAGGAGGGCAAGACTCACCATATCATCATCGTTTGTCATGATTCCTACACTTCCAAGCTCATCCCTAAAGGTGGTGATTTTGTTCAGATATGTAGAAATCGTGTCGCCCTTTTCACACTTGATTTTCCGAAGCTTATCCTTCAGCGCCATCTTCCTCTGGTCGCTGTTGTTCTGATATAGGTCCTTCAATGTCTTCCACATTGAAAACGGAGTCTCCTTCCCATGGAGACTCGAGATAATATGGTCTCGAACTCCCTCCAGAAGAATCCTCCTCGCTTTCGCCACACATTTCTTCCATTCCACCAATTCTTGGGCATTAGCTGCTTCTGGCTTAGGGACTTCTTGATCAATGAAGTCCTTCAAACCATTGTCTTCTAATACCGCTTCCATGCGATCCTTCCATGCTATGTAATTCCAGTTGCCATCCAGGGCATACTCTAGTCTCAAGCCATTGAACGCCATTGGTGAACTTTGAGATGAGATAAGAAATCGATTTGTACCTACAATCAAGAACTTCAAACTTCGAACTTTTCTCTTCTCAATATGTTGTTCATAGCTCTGATCACCTTTGCTCTGATACCATGTAGAAATTCTCATTGTAAATTCAATTGATTATGCAATGTATTAAAGAAAAATACTTAATCTACTTCTACTATTAAACTTGCAGAAGCTTAATCGATTTTGAGCAAGATCAAACAGAACACATATAACAGAGAAGAAGAATCAATACACATGAAACACAGAAGAATACTCTGGGAAAAGCCTCAGCTAAAAACCCCGCTATTTGTATTATCATACAAGTGGATATATCTTAGGATTACACAAAGCTTTAGCTCTCAAGCTATCCAGCTCTCAGTACAATCCCTCACTGCTGCTCATAGACAAAATAGACAACACATATGCCTTCTCCTCTGTCCTCCAAGCCTCCTATTTCCTTGCGCAGTGTTCCCTGGGTCCTCCAGATGTAACCTGTGTGATTCTTACCTCACACACTGCTCAGACCTCTGTAGAAACTGCGCAATCCTGAAGGAATGAATTCCTTCTACATGGATGAGTTTCCTTTATAGGAAAATTCCTCCAACTGATAGTACACATCCTTCCTTAATCTCAACTGGGTCTTTCTCTGAACTGAATGCATAGTTATTTATGAGAGACTATTCATTATCTGAGAACAATAGTGCATGCAGCAATTAAATGACTGATCCACAATTAGTTCCTCACTGTTTGGAACAATTTAACTTGGACTTAACTGTAGTTACTAAGCTAACTAATTACAACTCAAATACAACTCATCCTTATCTCCTTAATTAAGGGATAACTTCCTCAATCAAAGGGATAATTGTTGCATGACTTCACAAAGACTTCATGTTTGAATTTCTCCAACTAATTAACTCAAGATGAATTAATTATTATTTTTAAAACAACTGGTGAGACTAAATTTGAATTTTAATTCTCAATTTTGATTCAAGGACAAATCAAAATTGGAATATATCCCGAAATTTCATCTATAGTAATGCTATTTTTAGCATTTTTATTTTTGCATTCCTTGTTGCTATTTTCAATATTGGTACTTGAAATGCTATCTATAGCAATGCTATTTATAACATTTCTATTTTTAGCATTTCTTGTTGTTATTTTCAACAATTGTTAGCTATAAAAGGCACTCTCCTTCATATGAAAAAAATGGTAGTCACCCCTACCCACTAGGCTACAACTTCCACGAATTGTCCAGATGCCTTCCTAGCTAATTGTAGTTGCACAAGGGAGTCCCTTTTCTTCTAATGCAATCCCTCAACAAACTACCCTCTGAGTGCCTGATATCCAACACAACCATCACTAAAAAACAACTTCCTTCTCCCACATTTCAGGTTTAGGTTTTGATACCTCGAGTTAGCAGTCAAGTTTGATATTTAACATGCCCAAACACTTCGAAATGGTCCTTGTTTGTATTCAACACCATCTGGACACAAATTTTGGTTGCCCTTAGAAGTTACGTTTGCTTGAAATTACCAACAAAAATCTCACTCATGAATCAACTCATTTTCAATTGCAGGTGTTCTATGCTTATTTCCAACTCCTCTTCTACACTTTCTAGGCCTTCAACACACTATCCACACTAAAAAACATGACCCCCTTTGATCTGAAATTAAAAGTGAATGTTTCATGTAAAGTTTTGCAAGTTAGTTTATGTCTTATGGGCAATGGATCAAGATTGAAAAAGCACACAAACTAAGTTAATTTTTTACAGATTTTAACAGTTAAAAATGGACGATAAGCAATATCAGAACACAACAATTTGATGATGAAGTTCACCCCTCCTGAGCTACGTCTTTGGGTCCATCTTCTAATGGTGTCCCCTTATATTATATGCTCAAATGTGAAATTACATCAACATACATGGTCAAATTGCAAAAATAACACTGCCATTGCATCCAAAATACCAAAAAACTCTTGTGTAGGCTCTTCTTGGGCTCAAAAAGGTTGAAAAATGCCAATTTAGGCCTCTTTCTCCAATCTTCCTGCTAACTATTCTGCAAATTCATCCATCTACAAAAACTAGCAACAAATTGGCCGTTGGCGGGCTGTAAGGCAAAATTTTAGTTACCCAAAGGTCACGGGTTCGACCCACGATTCCTGCTACGTCAGGTGCAATTTGTAGAACCGTTAACTGATTTTTTTAAAATAAAAATCAAGCTAAACCCTTTGCTTTCATGGCGCTCCTATTCATGTGGGTCATATGGCCTGGGGTTGAGCACGGACAGGGTGCCATGCACCCCCAGCCCCCGGCCTTTCGTAGGTGGTCGCATCTTCATGAAGAAATCAAGGATACATGCTCAACGATCACCCCATTCCCTACACCCCCACTGCATGTCACTCATGGTCACCATGTTCACCATAAAGCCGTGGGTTGAGGCACAGGCAGGGTACCACATGCCTCATCTCTCCAACCTCTGTCGCGTGGTCGTATCATATGTCATATGCTCTGGGGCTAGGCCAGTCAGGTGTGCCTATTGGCCCAACCCACCCCCAACGACATCCTAGGTAAACTTCAAATAGAACTGAGCCACCATAGTTTAATAAGAAACATTGTGGCCCATTGGTAGTGCGGTCGGTTAGTGGTTGAGCGGTTGACGGTATGAATCCTACGGAGGTCCATTCGGTCCATAACCAAAAATTTGGCACAAAAAATCTAGACATATGACGATCTCTCATCGGGTCATGTGGCGCCCTCTGGTTGGCCCACATGGACCACAACAACCTTTCAACCAATCACTATGTGACACGTGCCCTTCTATCACTCGTCCAACCTGTCAATTGTATGTTCCATTCAATTGATGATATCAGCATGATGTCATCATACTTACTGCCACGTGGCAGTTGTACACTGCCAAGTCAACCCTACAAATTGACTTTTTTTTTTTATTGTTTGCCAAAAACATCAGATCGCGATAACTTCTTCATATGATGTCAGATTGAGGAGATTTAAGCGATGTTGGAATCATAATGACGGGATCTACGATTTGGCACCAGTTTTGGGAAAAATTGAGCACTTTTATATCTGAGCTTAGTTGTGATCACCCTTGAACCCCTTGTGAATCCCCTTTCTTTAGCCAAGGAAGACCCCTTGATTTTCTATCATTTTTTAGTGGATTTCATGGGTCAGAGCGTAGAACTAAAGATGGGTAATTATTATACCCATCTCTAACTAGTTTTAGTTACTCACTTTATCTCCATACCCTTGTAACTATGGGTTGTTGAATGCCCAACTACCTTGCTCCCTTCAATAATTAATTTCGGGGAAGTGGGAAAGAGGGAAAATAATTTCAAATTCAAATTTTGCCAATTTTGCGATGTGGGTTTTTTTGCTATAGTTGTTTTCCTATCAAGTGAGGCAATTTTTCAACCTCTTCATTGATTCCCGCCTGTGGTATCATGGCTAGTATCAATGATCCACCTTTTAGTCATTTGGTCAATGATTTTTCACTAATTAATGAAATGCATTTACATAATTTAAAATGGGTCTATAGTAATTCAAAATCACCATAGCATCTATGTCACAATTTACAATGACACTAATGCATAATTATGATTATGGATTTGGAAAAAATGAGGTATTACAATTTCATGCTATATAGATGGTTTCCGCCATGAATTTTTGAGCTCATATTAGGCATATTCCTTACATCACTAAGAGATTGTAGGTATGGATTTCTCTCCCTACTGCATACTTCCATGCTTTTCCTTTTCTTAGATTAGTTATTTCTTGCATTGCCAAATGGTAGATGGGATCATTCACTTTCTTATTCATCACTTGACCTTTGTTTTTCTTGTCCTTTTGCTCATACATTGTCACATGATCAATTAATGGCTTCCTTTTTTCCTTTATCTATGTTGCATCACTTGCCTACGTGATCATGCAAAGGCCCACACTTGGCACATACAAATATTGGTCATGCACCACCATAGGGGTGCAAGGGACATTGTGTTGCATGAAAGACTTAGAGTTGTCACATGGAAATTCCATTCTATATCAATGTATTATGATTTCCTACTTATGATATAAGGAAAACATGTCCAATCATATCTGCTCTTTCACATTGCTCATACTTTCTGAGTTGCTTGCATATTGCCACTATTACTGTTAACTCCATTTCCCTTTTACTATCACATGTTGGTTGGTTACATGTTTAAGAGGCTTCAAATAATAGCTGATGTCAAGTCGTAACTATTGGACTTCATTGCATCATTGTAATAAGGGTAAATGTAGAGTATGGAATTTGCACATTATATTAGCCATACATGAATCTTATTGGTATAAATTTTTTCATTGCACATTTGATTATTATACTATGCCCACCTTAAGACAACCACAATGTCTCCTATAAATTGATATGGTAAAATCACAAATGTTGAACCTCTCCCTTTGAGTGCCCCTCCTATGATTCAAATATATAAATGTTAGGTCTCTAACTTAGCCTTAAGGCATCACTTGATTACTTTTGTGTAATTTGAAGGCCTCCCATGTTCTTTGCTTTGGTCTCATGCCTTAAATTCTAACATCTTTTGGCCATAAATTCTCATTTGGTTCCACTTCTAACCTTATTTGAGTATTGTTGGGCCCTTTGCACCCAAACATTGCCCAAGTTAGCTAGAAATTCACTTTTAAGACCATATGTGCCCTCATTTTTAACCCACATGCTATATTCATGAATTAAATTGGTCAACTTTGGTGTTTACTTTAGCCCCTTTTTTTGGCCTACTCATCATTAGTGGTTCTATGTTATTGTGTTTATCTTCTACATTGACACCAATTCTACGTTTTCCCTATTATAAATAGGATTTATTTTAACTTTTATGAGCACGGTTGGTTCTATTGTCCCTCTAATTAGGAAGTAAAAGCTTGTGGTTTGATCATGCAAGAAATAATTTGTGCCCAAAAATTATGGATCATGTATAACTAGATGCATATAAATAGGCCACTCTTCCTCTTAGTTTGGTCTCTATTTGTCAAACAATCACTCTTAACTCTCCATTAAATTACTTTGTTTATTAGTGTACTATAGGTCTCCAATGCTATTGGATCCTATCACACTTCTTTCTTAGAGAGGTCTTGCAGTTGTTGTCCATAACCTTCACTCATTGGTTTGGGTCTTTCTTTGTGTTTTTAAGCTAAGATATTTCACCTTCCAATGGTTTGGAGCATTTATATTCCCACACTTCAAGCAATCTCATATCTACACCTTAAGGGGTTTCCTTACCAAATAACTTGTGAGGTAGGAGTCTTCCTTCTATCGGGGACACACAAGCATCTTCTGTTATTCATTTTTTTGCATAACTTGTAATTTAGATTTGTTTGCTTGTCTTCTCTTTTATTACATATACTTGTGGAGATCAGTGAAACTTGTTAATTTTTTTGCAAACCATGTCTACCAAGAAAGCCTAGTCCACTCTTTGCATGCCATTAATTATTTGTAATTTCTCTTTCAAAGTTAAAGTGAATTGTTAATTAGGATTCACCTTGTTAATGACTTTCACATTCACCAAATTAATTCATCCTTTTGTTCCCTTCTGATTTCTTGCACATTATAATAAATTGGGATTACACCATAGTTATTGTCATTTGTGGTCTCAAGGGAAAGATAAAGGTTTGTAGGCCACCAAATGTGAAAGGGAGAACTCCATAGTTTAGTTTATTTCCTTTACTTGTTCCCTTGTCATTTGTTGTAGTTAGTTTATTGGTGCAAATTAAGGTAATGACCAATGGTGCCTGAATTTATTTATACTTGTCAAGTATCCACCATTTATTAAGAGGTGGGACACCATTGACACTTGAAAGGGTATTGTTGGTTTAACTTAATGATAACAATCATATCACTTCACAACAATGTCATTGTAGGAACATACTAGCTTGGAGGGCAAACCCATCCCTTTTTTTAATAACCAAACCAAGTGAACATTGTAAGAATGACATGGGCACCTTGACCTTCTGGCCTCTCTCATATTGAGAGTGTATATAAAGCACCCAAATATCAATGCACACCAACAATATGACTATTAAAAAGATCAAGTTATAGTTTTATGTAACTCATTGTTTCTTCATAATCTTCTCTTCCCCTTCCTCTCTTCCTTATTTGCTTGTTTTTTCCCAAAAACTATGTAGTTACTCTATTTTCTTCCCCCTCTTTTCTTCCTAATTTTCTTAAATTTTCCCAAAAACTACAAGTGACTATTTTTTTCCTCCTTTTCTTTTCATTACTAATTGTTTCTTCCTACTCTTCTCTTCCTAACTCATTGTTTCTTCCTACTCTTCTCCTCCTAACTAATTTCACTACACTTGAAAGGGTAATGTTGGTTTAACTTAATGATAACAATCATATCACTTCAGAACAATGCCATTGTAGAAACATACTAGCTTGGAGGGCAAACCCATCCCTTTTTTTAATAAATAAACCAAGTGAACATTGTAACAATGACATGGGCACCTTGATCTTCTGACCTTTCTTGTACTGACAATGTATATAAAGCACCCAAATGTCAATGCACACCAACAATATGACTATTAAAAAGATCAAGTTATAGTTTTATGTAACTCATTGTTCCTTCCTACTCTTCTCTTTCCCTTCCTCCCTTCCTTATTTTCTTGATTTTTCCCAAAAACAATGTAGTTACTCTATTTTCTTCCCCCTTTTCTTCCCATTTTTCTTAATTTTTCCCCAAAACTGCAGGTGACTATTTTTTTCCTCCTTTTCTTTTCACAACTCATTGTTCTTCCTACTCTTCTCTTTCTAACTCATTGTTTCTTCCTAACTCATTTCCCCTTCCTCTCTTCCTATTTTCCCAAAGACTATGTAGTTAGTCTATTTCGTCCCCCTCTTTTCTTCCTAATTTTCTTAATTTTCCCCAAAAAATGCAAGTGACTATTTTTTTCTTCCTTTCCTTTTCACAACTCAATATTACTTCATACTCTTCTCTTCCTAACTCTTAATTTTTTCATACTCTTCTCCTCCTAACTCATTATTTCTTCCTACTCTTCTCTTCCCAATTTTCTTAGTTTTTTTTAAAAATTAGTTAATGACTTTACCTTAAAAACAAACCAGTCATTTTCACTACTCTTCATTTAACATTATATCTTCTCTTTCTTTTAAAATAAATTATTCTCCTTATTTTTTTTTTTTTTTAAATTAGATTTTCCTATTTTATTTATTCTATCGAAACACATCCACATTCTCTTTATTAAATATAGAAAACCATATGTCATTACATATTTAGTTTTATTGTAGAAATCTAAAATGATTTCATCTATTCTATCTCTGACCAAAATACAACGACAATCCTTTTATTATTCTTAAATGTAGAGGGTCACACTTCAATTTATTTCTGCAATAATCCAAATCGCTTCACTGTCACTTTCGTCTCTACCAATAAATCCATGTATTTTGTGACAGCAAACTTAGGTTTTAATCTTTCCATCCCCGCACCATCATGACTTCGTATACCATCCTAACTTTAATGTTAAAACAGTAAGGTAGAAGCAAAGGGAACGATGATAATAAAGAAACATTCCTCCACCATTAAGTACGGCACAATTCACAAGTTCTCATTGGGCAGCCTCTGCTTTGTTTATATGAAATTATGTAATGGATGGGACAGGTTCAAATCCCACTGAATAGTGATGACATAAAAGGCGATGGGATGTGACAGCTTTGCCGAAAGAAATCTGGGTTTGAAAGTTGGTTAGCTGCGTGTCGGAACGTTGAAGTTAGCTGTGTGCACCGGAACACTGAAGTTTCTTTTGCCTGGTTTTTATTAGATTGTTTTTTCTTTGGATTCACGAAAATCTTGGTAATTTTTTATAAATTTGGGTAGGGATTTTTGTAAACTAGTTAAAGTGTTAAATTTCAAATTTTGAATATTTCAGAATTTTTTGATGGGTTTATATGTTATTTCTTACTTTCAAAACAAATTAAACACTATTTTTTTCAAAATTTATTGAATTTTTTTACCCAAATTCCAATAAAATAACTATCCAAATTACTCTTCCACCTCTTAACCTTTCTTTTTATACTATAACGGACATGCAAAAACAAAAATCTTAAAATAATTAAAAAAATTGGGCAAAATCAAATTATAATTGATTTAATGTTTTAAAAGTTTTGGCATTTTTTGAATAGGGTAACTTTTTAAATATTTTTGTTATTATATTTTAATTGTTTTTATAAATTAAAATTAATTTAAAATTTGATATGGTAAAGTTAATGACGTTTATTGGTTCAATTCTCTATCATGATCGGGGTGATATATTGGACATGATAAAGATGTAGTCCTGTCAAGCTTATTAGTGTTTTTATTAAGACATTCTTTGTGAAGTTACTCATTCAGTTTTTTGTTGAGACATTTTTTGTGAAGTCACTGGTTCAATTCTCCACCACGATCGGGGTGATATATTGGACATGATAAAGATGTAGTCCTGCCAAACTTACTAGTGTTTTGTTAAGACATTCTTTGTGAAGTCACTGGTTCAGTGTTTTGTCTTATTGTTAAGACATTCTTTGTGAAGTCACTGGTTCAGTGTTTTGTTAAGACATTCTTTGTGAAGTCAGTGGTTCAATTCTCCACCATGATGTGGGTGATATATTGGACATGATAAAGATGTAGTCATGCCAAGCTTACTAAAAGTCCACGGGGTCTTAGATAGACAAGTGATTTTGTTGAGACATTCTTTGTGAAGTCACTAGTTCAATTCTCTACCACAATCGGGGTGATATCTTGGACACGATAAAAATGTAGTCCTGCCAAGCTTACTAGTGTTTTGTTAAGACATTCTTTGTGAAGTCAGTGTTTTGTTAAGACATTCTTTGTGAAGTCACTGGTTCAATTCTCTACCACCATCGTGGTGATATATTGGACATGATAAAGATGTAGTCATGCTAAGCTTACTAGTGTTTTGTTAAGACATTCTTTGTGAAGTCACTCGTTCAATTCTCCACCACGATGGGGGTGATATATTGGACATGATAAAGATGTAGCCCTGCCAAGTTTACTAAAAGTCCACAAGGTCTTAGATAGACAGGTGATAAGTCCACAAGGTCTTAGATAGACAGGTGATCGGCTGCTTCGGCTGCTCGCTTTGTTATATAGCCCTGCCAAACTTACAAAAATAAATAAATAAATTAATATGATAAAATTATAAATTAATTAGTTAACACAATTGTATTAAGTAATATGGTTGATATTACTAATTCCTCATTATGTTTTTAAATTAAAGAATAATGCATTTGTTATTTTCCACCTATAATTTAGATAATAATTTATTTATATTTAAATCAAATATAAAAAAATAAATTAAATTTGAGATTAGAAATATTTAATATTATATTTTTTTCATAAAAATTAAACCATCCATTTGAGAATAAACTGAATTAAAATTCTTGAAAACCTATTTCAAAATGCAGATTAAACACAAAAAAAAAAATAATTTTCCAATATTCAATAGGATCTCACGTCCTGTGGACATAATCATGAAAATAAAATACAATATGTATTGCATAATCTATTTCCAGTAAATAAAAAGGCACTTAATAATCGTGAAAAAGCAGGGACGGTGTCCACAAGGTACAAATGTACACAAGAAACACGCTCATAGTTTAAAACTCGTATGGCTTGTAAATATGAAATCGACTGTAACGTTCATGATTCTTTGCCTTTTTAAATTCAATGGATTATAGTTGTCGCTTTTCGGGATGTTTAAAAATGGATCTGATTTGTAACTATTTTTTTTCACTGTAACCACCAGGAGGGGTCCTTTCACTGTGCAGTCGAATGCAAAGCAGAACAAACTACTGTGTACATAGAGGTACGGGATTTTCATACGTTTGCTGTATTGATGGGATTGATGGACTGTCCCTGACTGCTTTCTCTGCACATTTCCAGAGGGTATGTGAACAAGGAACCTGCAGTATGAAGAAATTTGGAGTGACCCAACTGCATACTTTGGAGAAATTTGGAGCTAACCATCCATAAGAAATGATGTCCCCAACCAGTTAATCGAACTGCGCAGCACTGGCATGAGTTATTTTGTACTGATTCAACTCAAATAGTCCATGGACAGTCGGTTTCCCTCTTTTCTTGGGTTACCAGAGTGGTTTGTTTGATTCGAGCCACAGGTTGGTTATGGAAGACCTGGTGACCACTGTTGGATTTGGTGAAGATAATGCAATGGCTAAGTTGGAGGAGAAGACTGGCTTGGAGCTGCAAGAAGACCCTCATAAAGAGACTGCAAATGTTCTTTCGGGTGAGTTCGGTTTTGGGTTTTTAAAATTTTGTTTGTTTTATGGGGAGCTTGATGTTTAAATTCTGTTTGTATCTCATTGCTTTTAGTTCTGTGATTTGGTGGGGGTCATGGTTATCTAGTAAATGCTATCTGTAGTATCTGCATGTGATACGCAGCAGTGATCTTCACTGTTCACTGCAAATCAGCGTTTTGATTGGGTTTTTTAATGCGGTTTTCAAAACTAGACCAGCATCTTCGCCTCTGCACATACTTGTAGAAGTTGTGTTCTATAGATCATACTCATAAGTTTGTACAAGTGCCATATCTTTTATAGATCTTACGGGGTTGGTCCTGTCTGAAACGTTAGCATTTCCCTGTTGTCTATGCTCCTACTTGAGAGGTCTTAGTGGTTTGGTTGTGAAAGGTTTTACCAGTTTGGTCCTATAAGGAGTTGTAGAAATTCAACTTTGATTTTCTATTTCTTTGCCGATATACATGCATACTTACTCAGACTGAGTAAAATCCCCGTAGATGCGGGTCACTGTTGTTTTCCTTAGTATTTATGTGTCTGTAGGCTAAACAGTAGGCTCATTTGTGAGATAGTTCATGGATTCTATTCAGTTAGACTATGCTGTGTCTGGCAGTATTCTCTATTTTAACATCTGGAAGTATAAACAGGCCTGTCCATGTAGTTTCTACTCTCTTGCCTTGGTGAGATTGACAGATTGTTAGGCCATCCATCCGGGTTCCATTGTTTTTCACCTGTGAGGTTGGCAAGGTGTAAAATCATTCACCAGGGCTCCACTATTTTTCACAGGTGAGGGCAACAGCGTTATGCCATCCACTAGGGCTCCATTCTTGTACAAGGTTGAGCTCAGCAGTGTGTTAACCAATTCACCAGGGTTTCAGTTTGCCCCACCCATGTCATATAATTTCAATAAAGGTTGAGGTTGGGTGCAAGTTCTGGACTAGATAACTCCTCGGATCTGACCTGCTGTCACAGCAGAAGGAATGCAGTCCCTTGGGGTATGTGTTCAGAGTACTTCCAAAATAAGGAGTTTGTAGTGTCTATAGTCGGTTAGATTTCCAAAAGCATTCGGATTGCCAATGGCGATACTTTCATGTAAGGTATTTACGATCTTAGTATTTCACTAGAAGGTGAGAATGCCAAAATTTTGGGTTGAAAAACCCTCTTTCACGAGGGAAGAACAAATTCCATGAAACATAATTTTATTTTCAAAAAATTGTATTTTATTATTATTATTTTGCTCCTGCACTTTACCCATGTGATCTAGTGCTTCCAGGTGAATAGTAAAGACAATGCAACGAATGTGAAATGTTATCTATTGCGGCAACTGGAAATTATTCTTCTAATTGTAAATTTAATTATGTAGTTTATTTGTTACGGAAAACAATGAATAAAATCACAACTGCAATTTTCACCATAAGAATTCTGCAGAAAATAAAATACTGAAAACTGAGAAATTCTAGCGCACACAAAAATTTTGACACAGTTATTTTTGGACAGTTGTCCCCGGAAAAACCCAATGCGGAAAACTGGTGCAGCAGATGAGGGTTTTATTATTATTCTTTAGTAGCAATTTTGAGTACAAAAATTTAGACGCCCAACTGACAATCTAATTTGAGGGAAACACTGGCAAAATTATTGTGAGAATTTTCACTCACCCAACAACAAATTTCTGCCTTCAAAATTACCTCCCTAGTGCTGAGCCTCCTTCGTCACCCTCTACACAGAACTTATGATGACCCTGTGAGAATTTCGACCTTCCTTCATTTGCGTCTTCTGGGGACTGGAAACATTCCTTCCAGAATGCTGCTACCCTCCTCTCCCACCTGCTACTCACTCTTTGGCTCTTTATTCTTAGCTGAGCTACTGCTACTGAGAAAATCGAATTGCTTGGGCAACTGAGTATTTGCACTGGTGTCTTCTCCATCACCACATCGATCTTCTCTTATAATCCATTGTTGGAGCGCCAACGACCAAGATTAAAACTTAATCTATGGCTAGGATCATCTCTAGATTGATCCGTGTGAGTTTCTAGATGATTCTCACCTTATCTCAATTAACACTAATTAATTAATCATATTCCCTAAATTTAGACTTAGAAAATATTTAAAAACCGGTTAATAATCTAATTGAGACACTTCTAGGCGAAATTTCCAAAAACGATTTCTAGGTTTTGCAGATCTCTTGTATTCACTTTTCTTCACGAAATTTCGTGGCTAGAACACATCCGATGCCACAAAAACTAATACTCCCTCTTAGTGAGGAATGTGTTCTAGTGCTGCACATCCTGCCACAACACCCTATCTCTGCATCATCTCCTATAACATTGCTAATGTTTGGCTGCTGCTGCTGACCAACCACTTTGCAACTCTGATATATGATGTATCTGTGTTGCTGCTGACCCCGCTTTATTGCTGCCAACAATGCATCTGCATTGCAACTCCCTCTCACCTGTTGCTACTATAATTGGGAATCATCCAAGGTAATCTGTCTTTGCTATTGAAACAAGTGTTGCACCATACCCATCTGTTCTCTGAAATAGACGAACTTAGCTCTTCCTAGAGCTTTCGTGAGAATATCTGCAACCTACACTTCTGTGGGAACATACTATAGTTGGACAAAATCTTTGATGAAATGACATCAAATATCTATGTGTTTTGACCTGTCATGAAACACTGGATTCTTAGAGAGCTTTATGCAACTGTAATTATCACAGTAGACATTGATTGCCTCCATCCTCTGCCTGAACAAGCTCGCTAGTAGTTTCCGAAGCCATATAGCTTCACACGTAGCTGTGTTTGCTGCCATATACTCTGCTTCTGCAGAGCTCAGTGCTACTAACTTCTGCTTCCTGCTACACCAAGAAACCATCCTTGATCCAACACTAAAGCAGTACCCATAGGTACTTTTCTTGTCCATTGAATTGCTTGCCCAATTTGCATTTGTGAATCCACACAATCTGACATCATCTCCTCAGGTATATCTCAACACATACTCGATTATGCCACGCACATACCTTAAAATGTGCCTTGCTGCTACCCCATGTACCTTCTTCGGTTCTACCATCTTTGGTTCTACCATGAATTGACTAAGGGTATTGACTACGAAACAAATATTTGGCCTCATATTGAATAGATACATAAGAGATCTAATATGCTGTCTATGCAAGGTGGGTTTGACATCCTTGTCATCCGATGCGTCTATCTTCTTCCAGTTGGTGATCATGGGGGTAGACATGGGTTTGCAATCCTGCATTCTGAAACTCTTTAGAATATTTATAGCATATCTTCGTTGCCCAAGGAAGATCTCCCCATACTTCTGCCACACTTCCAATCCTAGGAAATAACGCATCAACCCTAAATCCTTCATGTCAAACTCTGCTGCCAGGTTCTTCTTGCAGTCCTCAATGAGCCTCGATGATCCTGTCAAAAAGAGATCATCCACATACAAAACTAGAATGAATGGCTCCCTGTCTACCATCAAATAGTAAAGGTTGGGATCTGCGTCACTCTTGACGTATCCCATTTGCTATAAGTAGCTGTCAATCCTACCATACCATGCCCTGGGAGCCTGCTTGAGTTTGTATAGAGTTTTCTTTAGTCTACACACATGAGTGCACCTCATGAGTCTTGAAGCCCTCTGGTTGCGCTATGTGCACTTCTTCCTCTATAACCCCGTTCAATAAGGCTGTCTTGACGTCCATCTAGTGAAGTTGCCATCCCATCTAAGCTGCTAGGGATATAACTGACCAGATAGAAGTGTATTTGGCAACTGGGGCGAAGGTCTTCTCGTAATCTATCCCTTCTTTTTGTGCATACTCCTTTGCCATGAACCTAGCCTTGTATTTTTCCCCACTGTCGTCTGCAACATATTTGATCTTGTAGATCCATCTAGAACCTACAACTGATCTGTCTTCCGACCTTGGCACTACCTCCTAAATATCATTCGTCATGATAGAGCTATACTCTTCTACCATGGCATTTACCCATACTTGATGTTGAGCGGCTGCCAGAAAGCTGAAAGGTTCTACAACTTGAGCCACCAATGCTTGATACTTGTCAGGCTGTCTGCACTGTCTTTTGCTCGTCCTATGAGTTTCAGTAAACTCCTCTGCATCTCTCAATGTCTAATGAACCTCTCTACTGGCTCGGTCACTAGTCGTGGGAGGTTCAACCAGCTCCTCCTCATCCTGCCTCTGCTTCTCCATCTACTGAGAACTCCTCGGATTTCCTACACTTGAGGAAATACTGGTATTGGTCACAATACTCGATCCTTGTGACTGTCCTCTTGCCTGTCCCACTGGCTGCCCTTGCTGCTGGACCAAAGGAGCTTCTGCTGACTGATTTTGATCACCTATAGGCATCTCATGAGATCTCCTGAAAGCTCGGTCCTCCATGAAATTCATGTTTCGCCTTACTACAATCTTCCTATTGCTAGGAGTGTAGATTTTGTGTGCCTTTGAGGTTTCATTGTATGCAACAGAGAACCCCTTATCTGTAGTATGATCCAGTTTGGTACGTTTCTCATCTGGCACATGGCAATAATCAACGCTGGCAAAAATTCTGAAGTGACTAACTTCTGGCTTCTTCCCTGTGAAGTCTCCTGGTGTTTTCTTCCCCAATGCTTTATGAGGAGTCTTGTTCAAGATATATACTGCTGTGTTACATGCCTCTGCCCATAGAAATCTGGGTAAATCCTTGTCATATAACATAGCCTTTGCAGCTCCAACAATTGTTCTATTTTTCCGCTCCACTACACCATTATGCTGTGGATTATATGGAGTTGTCCACTCTCTTGATGCCTTCCTTCGCACAAAAATCTGTGAAGTCTTTATCAATATATTCTCCACCATTATCTGAGCGAAGCTCCTTGATCTTCTTCCCTGTCGCATTCTCCACGAGAGCTTTAAACTCTTTGAAACGATCAAATACCTCATCTTTGGTCTTCAAGAAGTAGATCCAGGTTTTCCTGGAATGGTCATCAATGAAGGTGATGAAATATCCAGCACCGCTGAGAGCTCTAGTGGACATTGGGTCGCAAATATCTCAATGTATGAGTCCTAACACGCCATCAACTCTGGTGTCACTTCTAATGCTGCTTTATCATACTTCCCAAGTATGCATCCTATGCACACATCATTGTGTTCCGTGGCAAGTTCTAGAACCCCTATTACTATTTCTTTGAGCACCCTGAGTGCTCCATGGTGTAGATGTCTCATTTTCCTATGCCATAACTCATTCAACTCCTTCCCACTGCTACTGTCACTGCCTATTAGTGCCATTAGAGAGTCAATCTGTGACCTGTATAATCTGTTACTTCGAACTCCAATCTGTTTTACCTTTGTCTGGTTTAGGTGTTTGACGTACACTTTCTTCCCTCTGGAATCACTTGATTTGGAAATCGAATTTTTCTCAAGTAATTCGCCCTCTTGGTAAAAGACTGTGCTGCGTCTAGAAATTTTTGCTTGCTGTTCTTCACTTGAACAACGAAATACCTTCTTTTCGCTTTTGAGTTCTCCAGCTGATCAACTGCGCTCTGATAACGTGTGAAATTTTATCTATTGCAGCAACTGGAAATTATTCTTCTAACTGTAAATTTAATTATGCACTTTATTTGCTACGACAAACAACAAATAAAATCACAACTGCAATTTTCACCATAAAAATTCTGCGGAAAACACAACATTGAAAACTGAGAAATTCCAGCGTACACACAAAAATTTTGACACAATTATTTTTGGACAATTGCCCTTGGAAAAATTGGTGCAGCAGATGAGGGTTTTATTATTATTCTTCAGCAACAATTATGAGTACATAAATTTAGATGCCCAACTGACAATCTAATTTGAAAAAAATACTGGCAAAATTATTGTGAGAATTTTCTTTCACCCCACAACTAATTTCTCCCTCTGAAATTACCTCCCTAGCCTCTGTGCTAAGCCTCCTGCGTCACCCTTTATAAAGAGCTTACGCTGACCCTGTGAGAATTTCGGCTTTCCTTCGTTTGCCTCTTCTAGGGATTGGAAACCTTCCTCCTGTAATGATGCTACCCTCCTCTCCCACCTGTTACTCACCCTCTGGTTCTATCTTCTCTGTTGAGCTACTACTACTGAGAAAATCGAACTGCTTGGGCAATTGGGTAATGGCACTAGTGTCTTCTCCATCACCACATCGATCTCAACTTATAATCCACTTTTGGAGTACCAACGACCAAGATTAAAACTTAATCAATGGATATGATCATCTTTGGATTGATTCGTGTGAGTTTGTAGATGCTTGTCACCTTATTTCAATTAATGCTGATTAATTAACCATATTCCCTAAGTTTAGGCTTAGAAAATATTTAAAAAATGGTTAATAATCTAATTGAGACACTTCTAGGTGAAATTTCCAGAAACGATTTCTGGGTTTTGGAGATCTTATGTATTCTAGCCTCTTCACCAAATTTTGTGGCTAGAACACATCCGATGCTACAAAAACTAACAACGAAGAGTAGCATAAACAAACATATATGACTATATCCTTGTTTTGGGCAACTGACTTAGAAAATGAGTGCCAATAATAGAAAACTGGTCAGAATAACATAATATAAGTTTTATTGACCAATACAATGCTTGAATTTCTTCACACATGCTAAAGATCTACTTGGAAAACTAACTCTGTTTTTCTGCTCCATACAGGGATAACTAAATGTGTAATTTGTGAATGTAACTTCTTAAACTGGAAAAAAGTTTAACCACAGTTACAGATGTCCAATTTTTCAATAGCTACAAATTATGTTAGATCTAAGACTTTTGCGATCCATAATGTAGATAAATGTCTTTCAGATTAATCACATCATTAACCAAATCCTAATGATGTGATTAATTCGAAGGACATTTATCAGCTACGAATTACTTGATGTATGCAATTTCTGCAAGGCTGCAAGCAAAGACAATGCAACAAGATAGCAAGAGGAGTGAATAGGATAGAAGAAGATGGCATATGATAGTTTCCCTTATTTAGAGAGGATTTTTAATGGGCAATGTTAGCGGCTATTGTGGGACTCTCTAGGGCGAAAGCTCATGCAAGTACTATAAAAAACTCTTGCAAGCCTTTTTCGAAAAAGAGAAAGCTAGCGCTCTAAATAGAGCAACATATGCAACATTAGTAAAAGCATACAAAAGCATTGAGTGTACAACTACACACATAGACACGTGCGTATATATGATACTCCTTTTGCCTTTACCAGAAGTAGTCTGGAGAACAATGTGTTCCTTATTAGATATGGACATTAACAAACTTGGTAAACACTGGACTTTAATGTGATATTCCTCTAAACAAGACTATATTTTTTATTTTGACATATTGACATGAATAATTAGATCACATGTATGCAAAGCATGTAAAGATAATCATGAACTGTCATAAGTTAACATTATAATTCATTGTGAGATAGCTGAAGCATACTATCATAATATCACAAACCTCAAGGGACAACATGGAATGGAAAAATAATAAGGTTACATCATCGTGTATGACAACTTGGAAAGGAAAAATATTGAATAGGGCTACTGTTTTCCTCCTAGCCAAAGACCATTATTGTGGAATGGTCACCCCCATACCAAGTATTGTATCACTGACAGATCCACTCGTATGCCTACTCAAGGCATGAGATGTGCCCTCTGTCCACAATGATCCCATCTATCAAGTAATGACTAATCAATCAAGCCTCATCCTTTGAGTATCAATTCCTCACATAATTTATTAAGTATTCTCGTCGATGGATAATGGAACTGTGAATTAAGCCTCTTGGATTACGTTTAGTGGCTCACCATGTTATTCTTTAAAAACCAATCACATTTTCCTTTTTGCAAGTATTCCCGTTGTTTAGGTAGTGTATGCATGTATATATATATGCTCATCCACTTGGTATCCAAGAGTATATTGTGCTAAATTATATGAAAAACTCCATCTGCTAAGGTCAGACAAGATACTGGTATATACCCTTGGATATCGAGTGGATGAACACACACACACACACACATACATATATGCTCAGCAACTCGGTATCCAAGAGTGTATTGTTCCAAATTATAAGCAAAACTCCATCTGCTAAGTTCAAAGTAGAACAACCCTCGCCAATGTCACAAATCTAGTAAATCAATGATCCATTTCACTGATCCATTTCACATGCTAGAGTGTATCCTAATCACATGTCAAAGTTTCTTGTCCTTTGAGACTATCAATAATAAGATCCTGAGACATATGCATGTAATATAACTTCAGTGACCAATAACATTTTTCATAAAATTCATCTTGACCAATAACTCATGGACACTCTTGTTTGACCACAGTTCTATTTGGCTCCAAGATTCGAGGATCAAGTTTAATAGTTTGATTGGTCTTCAACGAAGAGAATATAGAACATTCTCCTTCACTGCATCATTCTATGCAAGCAGACAGTCCCCTATCCCATCATTCAGGGCAAGCAAATTGTCCCTTAGCCCGTCATCCTTGTAGAGTTTGTGTTGGAAAATCAAAGTATTTGTAATTTAATGTTGATTCTCCTTACCAGATAATTACTTGTGATATTTGTTGGCATTTTATTATTTTGTTTTATTTCTTCATCAAGCAATAATCAAAACATGAAGATCACAAAAACACAAAGAACACAAGGTATAGGCTCCACGCTAGGGCAAAACCCCACAATTGGGGAAAGCCCGAGCAATCCTCTTCTTATAGAATCAAATCAAAATAATATTTCTAAGACCCAATGACCAAATCCAAGACCTCCTCAAGCCCCAAGTCAACCCTCCAAGCGATCTCCTCCAAACAAAACAAAGTTCCAAAATCGATGAAGGTTAGCCTCTTCAAAGTTTCACCCCTCAATTTAGGTTTGCAACTTCGGCTTGCAACTCTCATTCTTGCAACTTGCACAAAAACCCTAAACTTTCGCACATGTGGACAAAGATAGGTCACATTTCAAATCTTCTTGTTGAATTTGGCAGCCAGGGAGAAATTCCTAAACTCTCCTCACCTCCCACATTGGATCGAATAATGAAATATCAATTGAATTCATTTTGGGATCAAAAGAAATTATTAAGATTCTCATTTAAGTTGGCTCCAATCATTGGAGGGAAATTATTTAATTCAAAATTCAAATTTAGCCCAAGTCAGTGTTATCATCCAAGTCGGTTCATCAAGAGACATGGCCCTTTTGCCTATAGAATCAACTTTAAATTCCTATACGTCTTGCTTCAAAATGACACGGAGCATCTGTGGTTCTAAGGCTGCAAATTATGTCTCTTTTATGGTGCGATTTATGTCTCTTTGTGGAACGAATTATGGTGCAAATTATGTCTCTCCTATCGATCTGAGATCTATCTGAGGTTCATGTTTTTGCTCTGAGGCAACACTCGCTCTAACACTCACACGGCTACAAGACTCACTACACTCTCGCTTCAAGACTCTTGCATTGGCATCTTTGTAATAGCAACACTCTCGCATAGCTATGGCATATGATCTCACATCAATAGTAGTGGTCCCATTCTTTGGCATCTTTGTAATAACAACAATCTCGCTCTCGGGTATCACTGTAATTGCATACGATCTTGCTCTTGGGTATAACTACTATCACATATGATCTCATTCTTATAGTCTCACTAAAATGTCTATAATGGCATATGGTTTCGATCTGTTAATTTAGATAACAATGGTTTGTTCTGTGCTTAAGAGCAATTTACTTCAATTTTCTTATTAGCCCAATACCAATTTCCAAATTAGCAATCACATTAACATTGATAGTAAATGTAGATAGAACATAAACAATAAGCAGAAGACAAGCCAAGACAAGAGGACATAGTATTTGGCAGATGCTAGGGAAAAACCCCAATGTGGGGAAAACCCTTTGATCAAATCTTCTTATTATTCTTCAAAAGTTCAGCACAGAGAGAGAGTACAATATACAAAATCTACTTGCCCAATCACTGTAAAACAATCCAGTCAAACTGCAGGCAACAAGATGCTCTAACTAGAAAGTTAATGCTGGTCAAATCAGCAGTAAGTCTCCTTCAAATTAGCTCGATCAAACCCAGTCAACTCGACCTCCAAAGACAGTCCAAATTAGCCCAAAACAGTCCTGGAAAATCTGGTCAAACTTGCTCAACGCAAAGTCAACTTCTGTGGTCAAAGGGTTGTAGGCAACGCTGGTCAACCTGCCCAGAAAATCTAGGTATCTGTGCCAAAATATGCAGCCTGCCCAAACAGAGATTCTCCCACAAAAATCGTTGTAAAATGAAGTCAAACAATGCCTGGTCAATGCTGGTCAAAGTTCGCTGCAAATTGGTCAACACAGAAAACAGAAATGCCCAGTGAAACCTTTGCACGTGTGGAGAAGAACATGCTGCCTGTGATTTGTATGACCCAATCAGGTGAAGAGAGAGAAAGACGTGTGTCCAAATGAGGAAAATGGCTCTTTTATTTATGCACAACATTGAGGGTGAAGAGACACGTATGTTGGGCTTCATGAGCCTACATTAGACTTTTGGCCGACCTTGACAATTTGTCCATAGAAGAAATAAATTCATTATTCCATTTCTGCTTGTTAGAGTGAGATGATCTTTAGATCAATCCTGCACCTCTCGGAAAGAGGAGTCCAATAAAAATATCATCTCCATCATATGAGCTGTCCAAGGTGGAGTTTGGCCCTAGTTGCCAATTTTAACACTTCCTCTCAACTAGGGAGAACTGCACCTGCCAAACCATCTGTTAATCTGTACCATCTCTGTCATCCATGCTCTGCTTTGCTCTACCATGCTCTAGTCTGCTTTGCTGAACCATGAAGAAATAATGAAGAAGAAATGATCGAGAGTGTATCATACCACTCTCCACTGACTCGAAGTCAATCTCCATTGATCCTAGATCAATATCAAACATCCTAGCATAGGGAGTACGATAGTACACGAGGTGTCCATCGGTAGTACTGTGGTCCCTATCCTCATTTCCCAACTCATTGGCCAGATGAGAGGTACTTCCCATGAGTCCTAGACTGCATGAGTTGGATGTATCGACAAGAGAAGGTGAACCACTCATCCTGCTCATATGCCATAGGAGAAGGTGAACCACTCATCCTATGCATATATCAAGTTTCAACCATCATGGAGTATCACAGGGGAAGGTGAACCACTCACATTGTACACAACTCACCCACCATTAGGGGACGGTGAACCACTCACCTTATAGTCACTTATAGCCCCAAGAAGTACCCCAAGTCCCCCGGAGCTCCCAGAGCTCAATATCCAACTCAAACGGGACCCTCATAAGAGGGTCTCTCCATGAATCCAAGTCGTTCACGGAAGGTTAAGAATTTGACCTTCCCCAAGGGCTTCGTAAGAATAACTGTGACCTGTTCATCAGTCCCAATGTGATGGAGCCTTATTGCTCCCCGTTGTACCATATCCCAGATAAATTGGTACCTGATATTAATATGCTTGGAGCGGTCATGAAACACGGGATTCTCAAAAAGATGAATTCCACTTTGGTTGTCGCAGTAGATCTCGGTGGTATCCAACACATGCCCAAACAACTCACTAAAGAGCGTCCTCAACCAAATAGCTTCACATGAGGCCATACTAGCAGCAATATATTCGGCCTCGATGGTGCTCAAAGCAATTGATTTCTGCTTCCTGCTCATCCAGGATATCGAAGCAGAACCTAGTGAGAAGCAACATCTTGATGTGCTCTTACGATCCACCACACTGCCAGCCCAACCAACATTAGAATAACCTTGGATTCTCAAATTCCCGACATTGTATCTTAGTCCATAGATGATTGTGCCTTAGAGATATCTCAAGAGATTCTTGGTAGCGATCTAATGTATGTGATGAGGCTCTACCATGAATTGACTCAATGTATTCACTACAAAACATATGTTTGGACGGGAGTTCACCAAGAACATCAGGCCCCCCACGAGTTGACAATACTTAGAAGGATTTCCCAACTCGGGCCCAACAACACTTCTGCATAACTTCTTGAAGTTAAGTTCCATTGGAGTAGTCACGAACTTACAATCCACCATGCCAAATTTTTCAAGTAGCTTCACAATGTATTTTCCTTGGGAAAGGAAAATCTCAACTGGGTTTTGCCAGACCTCCAAGCCTAGGAAGTAGTGCATCAATCCTAGGCCCTTCATCTCGAATTCGGAAGCCAACTCCCTCTTGCATTGATAAATAAGAGGGTTTGCACTTGTCAGAAAGAGATCGTCCACATAAAGTACCAAGATGAGAGGTCTATCATTTTCAACCTTAAAGTAAAGGTTCAAATCAAATTCACTTCTTGTAAAAGCCAACTTCATTAGATAATTGTCAATCCTCTCATACTAAGCTTGGGGAGCTTGCTTCAACCCATAGAGGGCTTTCTTCAACCTGCATACATGTGTCTTTCGATCTAGAACTTCCAACCCCTCGGGTTGTTCTACATAGACTTCCTCCTTAAGTGAACCATGCAAGAAGGCGGTTTTGACATCCATTTGATGTAAATTCCACCCTTGAGAGGCAGCAAGGGCAATGATTGAATGAATGGTGGTATATCGGGCAACTGGTGCAAATATCTCATCATAGTCCACACCTTCCTTTTGAGAAAAGCCTTGAGCAACAAACCTGGCCTTGAACTTTTCAGCACTTCCAGCAGCTCCATGCTTGACCTTGTAGAGCCATTTCGAGGTGACAACAGGCTTGCCCTTGGGTCTAGGGACCACATCCTAGACATCATTCTTCATAATTGACTCATACTCTTCGTTTATAGCATCCTTCCAAACTTGGTGCTTCACAGCTTCAGCCTTCTTCGAATGTGCAAGGCTCAGTTTGTACAATGGTGCTCATGGCATCTAAGTACCCTTGGTACCTATTCAGCTTCTTACTTTTGCGAAATGTCCCCCTTGGTGCAATATGTCTCTTGGTATCTTTGAGGGTGTCCCTAAGCCATGAGGGTCTCCTTTTTGAGGAGGAGGGCTCATGGGGAGGTGGATAAGTGGGATCCATTGGTTCTTCAACATCGGGCATCAGCTCATCCTGCAGTTCTCCCTGCTTTCTTGTATTTGCTTCTTTGCCCTTCCTTGGAATAGGAAGGTTCCTAATTTTCCCAAGGGCAGCATCTTCATCGAAGGTGACATCATGACTTATTACCACTTCTCTTTGACCAGGCACATAGATTCTATATGGCTTTGAAGTTGCATTGTAGCCCACAAATGTTCCTTTCTTCCTAGATGCATCCAATTTGCTTCTCTTTTCTTTCGGCGCATGAAAATACACGGGGCTACCAAAAATTCTAAAGTGAGAAACATCAGGTTTCTTACTGGTGAAAACTTCTTCGAGAGTTTTGGAGTCCGATGCTTGATGAGGGCATCTATTTTGAACATACACGATAGTGTTGGCAGCTTCTCCCCATAGGAACTTCAAAAGGCTTTGATCATGAAGCATGGCACAGGTGGCTTCTATGATGGAACGATTCTTTCTTTCAGCAACTCCACTTTGCTCAGGAGTATGTGCGGTAGTAGTCTCCCTCCTAATGCTAGCTTCTCTACAATAGTCATTAAACTCATTTGATTCATATTCAGTTCCATTATCGATCCTCAATATGTTGATCTTCGTTCTTGTTTGATTTTCAACCAAAGGCTTTGAAAGAGCGGAACCATGTGAACACTTCGTCCTTCTTCTTCAAGAAATAAATCCAAGTTTTGCGAGAGAAGTCATCCACAAAGATAGCATAATAAATATCCTCCCAAAGATGTCACGGGAAACTTACCAGATAGATCAAAATGAAGCAATTGCAAAATGTCGGTAGTCTTGCTATCACTTGAGGGGAATGGTCCCCTTGAATGTTTTCCTATGTTGCACGGGTTCCCGAACCCGGGGGTGGGGTTCTCGAACCCGTCCCGGGTTCTCGAACCCAAGTACCGGATTCTTGTACAGGTGCTTCTGAGAAGAACCCATAAGAACCGGGTTCTTCTATAAAGAACCGGGTTCTCCATTAAAAAAATTTGGGTTCTTTTGTCTTGACAAGCACGAAGAACCCTGATGATGGGTACTTGGAACCCCAAAATCGGGTTCTTTGGAGTTCATTTTAGTTTTTATTTTTAA
>APFE031575347.1:19582-34506 GCA_000404065.3 Pinus taeda | reverse complement strand
TATATATAAATTATAATATACCCCCGACGAACCCACGCACCCTGTTTCAGAAAATGACGTCCCCGTCCCCGAACCCACGTTTCCTGGCAACATAGATGTTTTCCTTTGACACATCCTTAACAAACACCTTCATGTTCTACTTTAAATTCCAGCATACTTGTCACTATCTTCCTTGCATCGGGTAAAGCCTTATAATGTAGATGAGCAAACCTCTATGCCATAATTCGGATTGAAGAGACGTGTCGCAGGACATAGCTCCCAATGGACTTCTTCCAACTTGATATAGGCTATCAACCCTGAATCCAAGAGTAAATGCTTCTTTGAAATTTCTTTTCCAAACATGTACCTTTCCATCAATGAATGCCACCTTGAATCTGTTGTCCTCCATCGCCGAGATAGATACCAAGTTCTTTTTTAGATCGGGTACATATAGTACTTCTTGTAGACGAATGGTATTACCTTGATTCAATTGAAGAGTAACATTCCCAATTGCTTTCACGGGATATGTGGCATTGTATCCAAGAATGATTTCCAAATCTGTATCCTTTTCTATCAGATTTGAAAGAGCTTCCTTATATCCAGTGAAGTGCCTTGAGGCACCACTATCAATCAACCAATTTCCGAAGGTATCCAGAGGAGAGGCAGTAGAGAGGGTAGATATAAGATAAAATTCTTTTTGCTTGTTATCTACAACATTAGATTCATTATACCTGGAGTTTCTTGATCTTTTGGGATGTCAACCATTTCCATGTTGAGTAGCAGGAGCATTCCTTTTTCCTTTGTTGTTGAACCTGCCATTCCTTTGATTGTTGTTGCCCCTGAAATTGTTGTGGTTGTTGTTGTCATCATCCCGAGGTGTATCCCTTTTATTAGGACACTCCCTAGCATAGTGGCCAGACCTGTTACAAATGAAGCATCTACCCTTTCTTCCATCTTTGAATCCCTGTCTTCCTTGGCCTTGCTTCTTTGAACCTGCATTGTTCTTCTTTTTAGAATGAACGGAGAATGCAGTATGATCATTCCTATTTGAAGGCATGTCTCTCTCTATCATCCTTGTTTCTTTTCGAGTACATTTAGTCAACAATTCATCAAAACCTGGAATCCGGTCATTGTTGAGGATAGTAGTGTTGAACAAATGCCATTCACGAGGGAGACCTCCAAGGGCAATGAGAGTGAGCTCCCTGTCAGCAATAACTTCTCCAATTGATAGAAGATCATTTTTGATTTCGGTGATCCTCATGAAGTAGGATTGGATATTTTCTCCTCTTCCCTTCTTTATTTACTTCAACTTGTTCTTGAGAAAGAGGACTTGGTTTGCATTGCTAGCTTTGAACATGCCAACCAACTTGTCATATATTTCCTTAGATGTGTTTAAATCGAAGATGTAAGCAACTAAATGCTTATGAATAGAATCCCTGATGATCTTCTTAGCTTTGGCTTCACCTTTCTTGTACTTTATCTTAGTGGCAGCCAATGCATTTGAAGGAGGTTCAACAATCTTTCCCTGTACATAGTCCATAGCATCATGCTCTTCCAAAGTCAAGTCAAGAGGCATCTTCCATGCATGATAATCAGACTTATCATTGAGTTTGTCATCAGATCTGAAGTAAGATGAGGAGGCCATTGAATCTTGTCCTTGACCAACAAATCCCAGTGATTGCTTTTCTCACTCTTGCTTGGTCTTTGTCTTCACCTCAGCTTTGATACCATGTTAATTTAGATAACAATGGTATGTTCTATGCTTAAGAGCAATTTACTTCAATTTTTCTTATTAGTCCAATATCAATTTCTAGATTAGCAGTCACATTAACATTGAATAGTAAATGAAGATAGAACATAATTGTTAATTTTAGGCAACAATGGTATGTTCTATGCTTTAGAGGAATTTTACTTAAATTTCTCTATGAGCCCACTATCAATTTCAGTTTAGCAATCACATAAACATGTAAATAAACGCTTATAGAACATAAACATAAACAATAGAAGACAAGCCAAGACAAGAGGACACAATATGTGGCACCAGCGAGGGACAAACCCCAATGTGGGGAAACCCTTGATCAAATCTTCTTTTGGTCTTCAATAGTTTAGCAGAGAGAAATAATACAATTTACAAATTCTGATAATTTATAACAGCAACAAAAGAGCCCTAACTAGAAAAGTCAATGCTGGTCAACAGGGCAGATTTGACCCTCAAAGATTGGGTCAACTTTAGTCAACTTCGGCCTCCAAAAAGTGAGATGAAATATCCCTCAAAATAGTCGAATTCTGCCCAGTCAAATTTTGGTCAAATAGTCAACCTGCGGTCAGGTCTAACCACAGTCAACACTGGTCAAAACTCCTCGATTTTTGTGCCCATAATTGTGGCTTGCTTAGACTTAGATTCCTTACCCAAACCAAAGTCAAAACAGGTCAACACATCAAGTCAATGCAGTCAAACAACCTCCCAGCAGCTCGGTCAACGCTGGTCAACTTTGCAAATAAAAACCCTAGTTCACTTGTGTGGAGAGAGAGAAGACTGCCTCGGATAGTGTGTCCAATCACAAGAGGAGAGAGAGATATGTGTGATGAGATGATGGTGAAAATGACTTGAGGTCTCCTTTTTCTATGCAACATTGAGGATGAATTGGGGGCTTGCGTCCCTGTTTTGCTCGCTGGCCGACCTTGACAATTTGTCCATAATATAAATAAATTCATATCTTCATTTGTACATGTCAGAATCGGATGATCTTTAGATCAATCCTACACCTCTCCGAAAGAGGAATCTAATAAAAATATCAGTTGTCATAAATAAGATGACCCATGTGGAGTTTGGCCCTAGTTGCCAATTTTAGCACTCCCTCTCAACTAGGGAGAACTCCACTTGCTAATCCATCTGCTAATCTGTACCATCTTTGCCATCCATGCACTGCTCTACTGAACTATGAAGAAGAAGAATTGATTGAGAATGTATCATACCATTCTCTACTGACTCGAAGTCAGTCCCAATCAAAAGAGAGTGTCTCATACCACTCTTATTGACCTGAAGTCAGTTCCCATTGATCCAAGATCAATATCAGACATCCTAGCATAGGAAGTATGATAGTACACGATGCGTCCATCGGTAGTACTATGGTCCCTATCCTCATTTCCCTGCTCATTGGCCAGATGAGAGGTACTTCCCATGAGTACCAGATTGCATGGGTAGGATGTCTCGGCAAGAGAAGGAAACCACTCATCCCGCTCACATGTCGCCAAGGGGTATCACAAGGGAAGGATGAACCGCTCACCTTCTACACAACAAACCACTAGGGGAAGGCTGAACCACTCACCCTATGGTTGCTCACTGCTCCAAAAAGTACCCCAAGACCCCCGAAGCTCCCAGAGCTCAATGTCCATCTCATATAGGACCCTCATAAGAGGGTCTCTCCACGAATCCAAGTCGTTCTTGGAAGGACAAGAATTTGACCCTCCCCAGGGGCTCTGTCAGAATATCGGTGACCTGCTCATCAGTTTCAATGTGATGGAGCCTTATTTCTCCTCGTTGTACCATATCTCGGATAAAGTGGTACCTGATATCTATATGCTTGGAGCGATCATGAAACATGGGATTCTCTGATAATCAGATCCCACTCTAGTTGTTACAGAAGATCACGGTGGTATCCAACACATGTCCAAATAGCTCACTGAAGAGCTTCCTCAACCAGACAACTTCAGAAGAGGCCATACTAGCAGCTATATGTATTCGGCCTCAGCGGTGCTCAAGGCAAGCGATTTCTGCTTCTTGCTCATCCAGGATATCGAAGCAAAACCCAAAGAAAAACAACATCCAGAAGTGCTCTTGCGATCCACCACAATACCATAATAACCATGCAGCCTCACATTTCCGGCAGTGTATCTCAGTCCATGAGTGATTGTGCCTCGAAGATATCTCAGAAGATTCTTGGCGGCAATCCAATGTATATAATGAGGCTTAACCATGTATTGGCTCAATGTGTTAACTGCAAAACATATGTCCGAACTAGAGTTCACCAATATAAGTGCTCCTATGAGTTGAGGATACTCAGAAGCATTTCCTAATTCAGGTCCAACAACACTACCACATAAATTCTTAAAGTTAAGTTCCATTAGAGTAGTCACAGGCTTGCAACCCACCATCCCAAATCTTTCCAATATCTTCACAACATATTTTCCTTGAGAGAGGAAAATTTCACCTGGCTTTTGCCAGACCTCCAACCCTAGGAAATAGTGCATCGGTCCTAGGTCCTTCATCTCAAATTCAGAAGTCAACTCCCTCTAACATTTGTGAATGAGAGGGTATGCACCTGTCAGAAAGAGGTCGTCCACATAAAGTACCAGAATGAGAGGTTTATCATTTTCAACCTTAAAGTAAAGGTTTGGATTAGCTTCACTTCTAGTGAATCCCAACTTCATTAGATAGCTATCGATCCTCTCATACCAAGCCCGAGGTGCTTGCTTCAATCCATAGATAGCTTTCTTCAACCTGCATACATGAGATTCCCAATCATGAACTTCAAACCCCTCGGATTGTTCCATGTAGACTTTCTCTTTGATTGAACCATGCAAGAAGGCGATCTTGACATCCATATGATGTAGGTTCCATCCTTGTGAGGCAGCAAGGGCTATGATCGAGTGGATGGTGGTGTATCGGGCAACAGGTGCAAATATCTCAATATAATCTACACCTTCCTTTTGAGAGAAGCTCGAGCAACAAAGCGAGCCTTGAACTTTTCCGCACTTCCATCAACCCCATGCTTGATTTTGTAGAGCCACTTAGAAGTGACAACCGATTTGTCCTGGGGTCTAGGGACCACATCCCAAACATCATTCTTCATAATTGACTTGTATTCTTCATTCATAGCATCCTTCCATATTTGTTGCTTCACGGCTTCTTCGAATGATGAAGGCTCATTTTGAATGATAGTGCTCAAGGCGGTCAAATATCCTTGGTACTTGTTCGGCTTCTTGCTTTCACTGAAAGTCCCCCTTGGTGCAATGTGCCTCTCAGCATCTTCGAGAGTCTCCCTAAGCATTGAGGGCCTCCTCTTGGAGGAGGAAGGCTCATGAGGGAGTGGATGAATAGGATCCATAGGTTCATCAACATTAGGCATCGTTTCGTCCTCTTTTTCACCCTGATTTCCTATGTCAGCTTCTTTGTCCTTCCTTAGGATAGGAAGGTTGTTGATCTTCTTGAGGGCCATATCTTCGTCGAAGGTGACATCATGACTTATCTCAATTTTCTTTTGACCAACCACATAAATTCTATATCCCTTAGAATTTTCACTATAGCCCACAAAGATTCATTTCTTCCCAGATGCACCCAATTTGCTTCTCTTCTCTTTTAGCACACGAAAATATACTGGGGCTTCCAAAAATTCTAAAATGAGAGACATCGTGTTTTTTACCAGTGAACATTTCTTCCGGATTCTTGGAGTCCAATGCTTGATGAAGGCATTGCTTTTGAATATACACGACGGTATTTGCAGCTTCACCCCATAGAAACTTCGGAAGGCCTTGATCATGAAGCATGGCATGGACAACTTTTCCAATAGAGTGATTCTTCCTTTCAACCATACCATTCTGCTCGGGAGTGTATGGTGTTGTAGTCTCTCTCTTAATGCCAACTTCTCTGCTATAATCTTGGAATTCATTGGATTCATACTCGGTCCCATTATCAGTCCTCAATATCTTGATTTTCTTCTCGGATTGGTTTTCGATCAAGGCTTTGAAATGCCAAAACTAGGTGAACACTTCATCCTTCTTCAAGAAGTAGATCTAGGTCTTGTGAGAATAATAATCCACAAAGGTGAGATAATATAAGTATCCTCCCAAGGAGTTTACGGGCATCATACCAGATATGTCGGAGTGGATCAATTGCAATATGTCTGTGGTCTTGCTATTACTTGAGGGGAATGGTCCCCTTGTAAGTTTTCCTTCGGCACATCTCGGGCATACACCTTCATGTTCTACTTTGAACTCGAGCATACCTATCACTGTCTATCTCACATCGGGTAGGGCTTTATAATGAAGATGGGCGAACCTCTGGTGCCATAGTTCAGATTGTAGAGATGTGTTGCAAGACATGGCTCCCATTGGACTTCCTCCAACTTGATACAAACTGTTAACCATGAACCCAAGAGTAAAAGCATCCTTAAAATTTCTTTTTCAAACACATACCTTTCCATCGATAAAAGCCACCTTGAATCCTTTATCTTCCATTGCTGAAATGGACACCAGGTTCTTCTTGAGATCGGGTACATATAGTACTTCTTGCAAATGAATAGTGTTACCTTGATTCAATTGAAGGGTAACATTCTCTACTCCCTTCACGGGATAGGTGGCATCGTCTCCAAGGATGATCTCCAAGTTTGCCTCCTTTTCTATCAGATTAGAGAGGGCTTCCTTGTATCCGGTGAAGTGCCTTGAGGCACCACTATCAATCAACCAATTTCCCAAAGTGTCTGGAGGAGAGGCAGTGGAGAGGGCCTATATAAGAGAGTACTCTTTTTTCTTATTGTTAACAACATTGGATTCATCATACCTGGAGTTTCTTGATTTCTTGGAGGGTCGACCATTTCCTTGATGTCCCGCATTCCTTTTTCCTTTGCCATTGGACCTGCCATTCCTTTGATCATTATTGTTGTTGTGGAAGTTGCCCCTGTAGTTGTTATGATAGTCATCATCTCGAGGTGTATCCCTTTTATTAGGACACTACCTTGCATAGTGGCCAAACTTATTGCAAAAAAAGCACCTGCCCTTCCTTAGATCCAGGCTTTCCATGGAAATGACCTTTAGACCCTGCATTATTCCTACTGTTGGCATGAGTGGAGAATGCAATGGGGTTGCTTCTATTAGAATGCATTTCTTGCTCCACCATTCTTGTTTCTTATTGAATGCATCTCGACATTGATTCTTCAAATCCTTGAATTCAATCATTGTTGAGTATAGTGGTTCTAAATACATACCACTCAAGTGGGAGTCCTCCAAGGGTGGTGAGAGTAAGTTCCCTGTCAGGAATGACTTCTCCAATCGAGAGTAGAACATTCTTGATCTCAGTAATCCCCAAGAAATAGGATTGAATATCCTTGTCCTTGCCCTTCTTAATATCCTTCAACTTATTCTTGAGAAGAGAATTTGATTAGCATTACTAACCTTGAACATGTCGACCAACCTGTCGTATATCTCTCTGGAGGTCTTCAATTCAGAGATATAGGCTACCAGATGCTTGTCAATGTAATCATTGAAAATCTTCTTCCCTTTGACTTCAACCTTAATGTACTTGGTCTTCGCAACAACGATGCATTTGAAGGAGGCTTAGGGATTTTACCTTGCACATAATCCATCACTTCCTTCTCTTCCAAGGTCAAATCAAGAGACATCTTCCATCCTGATAGTCAGATATATCATGGAGCTTGTCTTCCGGGAAGTAGGATGAGGAGCCCATTGAGTCTTTTGTCCTTGTCCAATTGCCTTTGGTGATTGTTTTTTCACTCTTGCTTGGGCTTTGTCTTCACCTCAGCTTTGATACCATGTTAATTTTAGGCAACAATGGTATGTTCTATGCTTTAGAGCAATTTTACTTCAATTTCTTTTTGAGCCCAATATCAATTTTAGTTTAGCAATCACATAAACATGTAAGTAAAATGCTGATAGAACATAAACACAAACAGTAGAAGACAAGCCAAGACAAGAGGACACAAGATGTGGCACCAGCCAGGGACAAACCCCAATGTGGGGAAACCCTTGATCAAATCTTCTTTTAGTCTTCAATAGTTCAGCAGAGAGAGATAGTACAATTTACAGATTCTGATAACTTGTAACAGCAGCAAAAGAGCCCTAACCAGAAAAGTCAATGCTGGTCGACAGGGCAGATTTGATCCTCAAAGATTTGGTCAACTTCAGTCAACTTCGGCCTCCAAACAACAAGATGAAACAACCCTTGAAACAGTCAAACTCTGCCCAGTCAAAGTCTGGTCAAACAGTCACCCTGTGGTCAGGCCTAACCACAATCAACGCTGGTAAAAAATCCTCGATTTTCATGCCCAGAATTGCAGCCTGTTTAGACAGAGATTCCTCATCCAAACCGAAGTCAAAACAGGTCAACACATCAAGACAAGACAGTCAAACAGCCTCCCAGCGACTCGGTCAACGCTGGTCAATGCAGCAAACAAAAACCCTAGTTCACACGTGTGGAGAGAGAGAAGATTGCCTCGGATAGTGTGCCGAATCACAAGAGGAGAGAGATGTGTGTGATGAGAAGATGGTGAAATTGACTTGAGGTCTCCTTTTTATATGCAACGTTGAGGATGAATTGGGGGCTTGTGTCTCTGTTTTGCTTGCTGGCTAACCTTGACAATTTGTCCATAATATAAATAAATTCATATCTTCATTTGTACATGTTAGAATTGGATGATCTTTAGATCAATCCTACACCTTTCTGAGAGAGGAATCTAATCAAAATATCAGTTGTCATAAATAAGATGACCCATGTGGAGTTTGGCCCTAGTTGCCAATTTTAACAATAAACAATAAGCAGAAGACAAGCTAAGACAAGAGGACACAGTGTTTGGCGGATGCCAAGGAAAAACCCCAATGTGGGGAAAACCCTTTGATCAAATCTTCTTATTATTCTTCAAAAGTTCAGTACAGAGAGAGAGCAATATACAAAATCTACTTGCCCAATCACTGTAAAATAGTCCAGTCAAATTGTAGTCAACAGGATGCCCTAACCAGAAAGTCAACACTTGTCAAATCAGCAGAAAGTCTTCTTCAAATCAGCTCAGTCAAACCCAGTCAACTCGACCTCCAAAGACAGTCCAAATCAACCCAAAACAGTCTTGAAAATCTGGTCAAACCTAGTCAATGCACAGTTAACTTCTGCGGTCAAAGGGTTGCAGTCAATGCTGGTCAACCTGCCCAAAAAGTCTCGGTATCTGTGCCAAAATATGCGGCCTACCCAAACAAAGATTCTCCCACAAAATTCGCAGTCAAATGAAGTCAAACAATGTCTGGTCAACGCTGGTCAAAGCTGGCCGCAAGTCTGTCAACACAAAAAACAGAAATGCCCTGTCAAACCTTCGCGCATGTGGATAAGAACAGGCTGCCTGTGATTTGTACGACCCAATCAGGTGAAGAGAGAAAGATGTGTGTCCAAATGAGGAAAATGCCTCTTCTATTTATGCACAACATTGAGGGTGAAGAGAAACGTCTGTTGGGCTTCATGAGCCTACATTAGACTTCTGGCTGACCTTGACATTTTGTCCATAGAAGAAACAAATTCATAATTCCATTTCTTCTTGTCAGAATGAGACGATCTTTAGATCAATCCTGCACCTCTTGGAAAGAGGAATCCAATAAAAATATCACCTCGATCATATGAGCTGTCCAAGGTGGAGTTTGACCCTAGTTTCCAATTTTAACACGATCTCACCGTAATGGCATAACGACTTTGCATATGGTATGGTCTTTGTAATGGATATGGTCTTGCCTTGGTCTCGATCAATACATTGTCTACATGGCATCTTTGCAATATAGTTGACATCGTATGTATGGCATCTCTGCAATGTAGTTGGCATCAATTTACATGGTTTCTTTGCATTCGATGTATGGTTCCTCTACAATTATATGTACAGTTCCTTTGAAGTTACATCTATAGTTCCTCTGCGGTTACATCACAATTCTTCTTAGTTATATGCACTGTTGATAATATTGGCGATATATCGGCGATATTCGAAAATATCGCGATATTTTCGGCAAAACGATGTATCGCCGAGAAAATATCGCGATATTTTCTGTTTTGAAAATATTGCGATATTTTCAAAATATCGGCAAATATCGGAAAATATCGGCAAAATATCGCGATATTTTGAAAATATCGGCTATATTTAAAAATTTGAAAAAATTATTTTTTATGCTTGCCGATATTTGCCGATATTTTGCCGATATTTTCGCCGATAAGATATTTTCTGGGCCCTCGCCGATATTTTCCTGATACCGATATTATCAACACTGGTTATATGTATGGCATCGTTGCAGTATAGAACAAGTATTGGTATGGCATTGTAGAGAAGTATTGGTATATTGGTATGGCAACATCATATTGGTATTGGTATATTGGTATGGCAACATCATATTGGTATGGCATCATATATAAATAGTTTTGGTATTGGTATGATGGTATGGCACAATATATATTGTCCTGTGGCACCATCTCATATATCTCTAAGATGTATGCATAGATCTTGAAGAGAAACCCTAATACTCATATATCAGTGACCTTGATGGCAGCCACTCTTGACTCATGGCAATGCATATATGATGTGTTCCTTTGATGGTGAAAGTTCAGAGGCTTGAGATGACTATTGTGCCTCATTCTCATTGTACTTTGTATCTCAACTGAACAATTGATGATTATCTAATAGAAGAAGAAGAAGAATTGAATTATGGGTTTTCCCCCGTGTGGAGTTTTGCTCTGGTCTCCGACCAAATCTTGGTGTCTCTATTTTTGTATGCTTTTCTCCCGATGTTCCTTTTATTGTTCCGCTGCATTGTTGATGATATTGTTCTTTCTACATAATTGCTAATGATGTATGTGGGGTGAATGTGATATATGAAAAGGCTAAAAAATACAATTATCTAAAGCAAAGAACAATATAGCCTTCAACAAAATTAACACTTCTTCCTTTGCTTGGTCTTTCTTCTTGTTTCCTTATCCTTTGCTCTAGATTTCTTCTTGTCTAGGTGCAGATCGAAATTTCTTGCCCTTGGTGTGCAAATGTGATGATGTCTCTTCCCTTTTATACCCTTATCAAGGTCTCTTTTAGGCCGACTTTCACTGGTAGGGCTGACTTGGTCTTGGGAGTCCAAATGGACTTCTTAATACAAATTGCCCATATGGGTCTTTTAATATGAAAATAAATCTTTTGACTCGTGACAAATATTTCTTGACTTGACAAACCCAAGGAGCATGAAATGCATGCTTGACCTAGTTGACCATTTAAACGGAGCATGAAACCCATGCTTGAGAAACAATATTTTCTTTCTTCTTTTGCTTGATATATAAAATATATATAGTGTAGCATGACTCTTATAAGACCTGCGAGTACTCGCGGGTCTTGATGGGTTTTATAGTGAGACGGGTCATTCGCATAGAACTCGTAGTTTCTACCTGCACCCGCCAAAACTTGCATAAAAATCGGCTACCCACATTGAACTTGTGAAGAACTGCATATGACCTGCATAGGACCCGTGGAGACCCACAAAATTTGATTTTTTATTTTTATTTTTTTTGGAGATCATGTTGAGGGAAAGGGAAAATGGAGGGAAAATGGAGCGGAGTCTTATACAGGTCATCGAGTCAATAGCTAGACGAGTCTTATATGAGTACGAGTCATACAACATTGAATATACATAATGACATAAGTACAAAGACAATTATGAAGACCAAAACTAGTTACATTTTCCAATAGTTTGGAGTTCACCCCTTCCGACTTGAGATAGTGTTTAGCCTTATCTCTCTCTTGCACCATGTTCGGAGTTCCATTGACACAACAAAGGGGTATGACCAGTATCCATACTTGGCCTATTGCTCATCAAAGTCCATTGCAATAGCTAGTCATTTGGCTCAATCTCAATGTTGGTACATCGGAGTTTCCGATCTCCTTGCTTCAATTGGTATTATGATGGACTAGCTTCCTCCATTTAGATATTTCCTTTGTGCACCCAGCCACCTCTTACCAACCAAATAGTAGGTGAATAAAATCATCCAAGAGGATATCTACAGGTCACTTGGATAAATCCTCAGGGTGGGTTACATTTGAAGATGGCTTTCTATGCTAAGCACATCATGGTGATGAGGGATGGACTCATTGTTCGGCCCCATTACACGCTTCTCCATTGGATGCACGCCCTATGGATCCCCTTTGAGAGAGTTCAGAGTTGGCTCTCATAGACTGCAAATTGAGACTGACCACCAAATTGATTGATTAGACAAGATCTGCTAAATGTGTCATCTTCGAGAGATTGAGATTAAGGAGCATTTCATCTTCTGTTGCCACAATATTATGAGATCTGTGGGAGATTTCATTGTCTGTTCAGGGGGATCTAGACCTTCTCCAGTTTCTTTGGACACTCAGACAAGACATGTCTAATCATTTACATACAGGAGGCCCTCAGATTTCGTGCCCACATTCTCCAAGCTCCTTCATTTCCTGGTTCTACTCGGCTGATTATGTCCTTTACAGTGTTCACATCAGCTAGGGGCACCAAGAGATACGGACAACAACATTGCCTTGGACTCCAGATCAGTGCAGACCCAAGGGACCATTCCCCTTCCCCAGAGACCTTAGAGGCATCTCCAGAGCAGATCTCTTACCAGCAGGCAGCCGAGGTCAGCTGGACACCAGCAGCAGGTTACTTCCTCCTGCAGCAGCCCAGCAGAGAGTCCAGATCTCCCCCCTAGCATTCCCTCAAGGCACCATTCTATTTTGCGTTTTCTCCATTCTGCCTCAAGTTTTAGGAGAGATAGATCCAGTGGCTCATGACCTAGCCCCCAGCTCCTTTCTGTGTCTGCCTGCATTTGGAGTTGAGCAATTCCCTTGTTTTTGCACCTAGAGATTATGATTCTACTTTAATGTTTTTGTTCTTTATATAGGAGACCTTTTGGTACTCCTTGTATCGACATCATTGTACTCAGCAGTCCCATTGACCTACTGTTGTGGTCATTTGTTGGACATTAATATATTTATCTTACCTTATCTGAATGAGTCTTCATTCACTGGTAATTCATCTTGCAATCTATTGCAAGATATTAATTTACATGCAGTTTTTAGTGAGCCTTTAGAATTACTTTCAATGTTAAGCAGGCCTTCATACAGGCTAGCCCCATCTCATGGTGTAATTCTGAAAAATATCAGCCTACCATTCCATGCCAAGAATGACAAGTCTTTAGCCCCTAATCCAGCCACCATTATCCTGGACCTTATGTTCATGCCACACAGGACAGTCATAACTCATAGTTTAGTTACAGAAAACTTAGGGTTACTATGCCATTCCAAACCTGACAAGTCTCTAACCCCTAATCTGGCTATTGCTATCCTGGACCTTCAACAACCATCGACAATAATAGAAGCATTCATATGCCTGGATATTATCAGTCCCAATTTTAGATCTACAGCTAAACATAAGTATTCTGCTATACAAATGCTCAACTACCAAATATGCATCCTTATTTGACATGCTTTCTTTTATTGGGTTCATTATCCTTTATATGCAGTTCCACCAATTGCCATAATTTCTTGATCTACCTGCATGATTGGAAGTGAATAGACTGCTTTGCTGGCCTGTCTTAGCTGCTGAAACTTATCTTCATGCTTATTAATTGGTCAGATACTCGACAAGGCTGATATCATATATGTTGGCCTACTTTCTGATACTCAGACATGTACCTTACTTGCAACGGTAGTGTTGGATCAGGATGTCATATTTATTCTACGCATGAGTTGCATACTTTTTGATGGTATACCTCAACCAATTTGTAAACTCTCATAACCCACTAGCTGCAAATGAATACTCATATTCATATGTCATGTTTGTGATGTTCAATGAAATCACTTATCACCTTTCAGATGATCAATTAACCATTGTCGAGGGTTTGGAAGAACTCACCTTTCTGCTTTAATCAGTTGCTGGACTTCTAGATAATTGGTTTCAACAACTTTTGTTAGTTTCTTAAGGTCAACATCAAGGGAACTTTCACGATTCTGATAAAAAGTGTGGACAAGCATTGCTCAAGAGAGAGCCCAGAATCTATACTTCAACATAGAAGAAAGTGCTTTCAATTTTGTCTGAGCATGTGGGAGTTATAAACTTATAACTTGCTGAGTGCAACATATATTTCCACCGACCTATTCCAGTTGGAATCTGAAGGTAAATTTTGGAGGGCCATAGCTTCTTTGTTTCTGCTCCAAAGTATAGACATGACCATTCCAAACAAACTACACTTTGCAGATTCACAAGAAATAAAAAAAATCTAAATCCAACATACCCTGTAATTTATGCGGCCTTTGAAAGGGGCTATACTTTATGACCTTACATATAAACCTCTAGGCTATACTTTATGACCTCACATATAAACCTCTAGAATTTCCAGGTCACTGATTTCCTTTGTTCTACCTCTGTTATCCCTCTGTTTATTTTTTCCTATATCAGTATAAATGGGACAAATCCCTATCCGCTCACCACCATCAGGCAGTAGTCCTTAGTTTCATGAGTTGGTAATTGTTGTGAAGTATTTGCAAAAATGGAAAGCTCTACATCATCTATCAAATTCCGAAAGGAAGAGATTCAATAAGAAAGCTATGCAGTGTTACCTTGCAAGTAAGATATATAGACTACACCCTATGAATTCTGCAGGGAGTGTCACTCTGCATGAAATTCTGAATCTTTTACCAGAAGCACATAAAGGACTTGCTGCAGATCATATAGCAGGAGAAAATACAGCCCACAAAATTTTTCCTTCAGGGTTACAGTGGCATGCAATTATTAAAGATAATCAGAGGTTTAGAGATGTGACATTTGGCAAAGGATGAGCATATAGACACAGGATGATGATTGTTCATTGCATTTGTCTACGGTGACAATACCAATTGAAATGGATGATTGATTTTGTACACAGATCAGTCAAACAAACTCAGAACATATATGTATTTGTTTGGACTTGTTTATTGACCATGAAGCGAACAAAGTTCCTTCTATAAATTAATTATTCCAGAAAACTAGGAATATAAAGATATCCATTAAGGATATAAATATTATATTAAATATGTGAATAATAATGAGTATGATAATTTACAAATGAGAACGAGAGGCTTGCTTATATACCAAGCAAGTGTCTCTTCATGAAGAGTCATGTCCTATTAGACATGCCT
>APFE031575336.1:0-45650 GCA_000404065.3 Pinus taeda | reverse complement strand
CCAACTGGAGCATGTGATATCCCTCACCTTTGAGTGCTCTTGCAATACAATGCTCCTGACTAAAAATGATACCCCATCAAAAGGATACGAGCTCATGATCTCCCACCAATCTAAGTCATGGACTCCAGTGCAGGGAACAAGTCTGCTATGCTGATGTTGGTCCATGCCAAACTCATGGTGCTCTACCTGGTTGGACAACCATATCCATCGACAAAATCATGCCTCTCTCCCTATAATGGGTACAAGTAGCCAAACTATGCTGCAAGCCCCGTCTATGTACTCCTAGAGAGGGTTGTTGCCTGAAAATGTTGCAGCGTGGTTGGCTGCCACTACATCTATTTGCACCTCATCAATGGGTAGATCTAAAGATGGATTTGCTGCCATCTCCCTCACCTAATAGGAAACTCCATGCTCGTTCAGTCCACCAATCTCCTGCCAAACTATCTTGTCATACTCCATCATCTCCTGAGGACAAGTATCAGTGAATGTTGTCACTTGGCCAGCCGTCTGTACATCTGTATGCTCCTCATCCTCCTCCATCATGGGCTCAATATGAACCTCCGACTGGCTCTCCCCAAAAGGACCATCATGCATACTATGCATATCATTCCCCTCACCTGACTCCTATTTATCTATGTGCTTTCCATATTGAATCATCAGTCGCTCACCTGGAAAGTATGATCCCTAGACAATATGCTTTTCACTGTAATCCATCTCACATTAATGCATACCTGGACCGCTGCCAACATACCCACATGACCGCTCATGCTCCTCAAGGGTACCCTCATATGAAATCATGGACTCAACCATAGAAGCATAACCCTCACCCTGAAAGTTAGAAGGGATCTCCCCCTACTCTGCTCCTATCATCTCCTCCACATCACTCAAGCATGAGTGCTTAGGTCCCCAAGGTTCCTTGTAGATGAAGCAAAGACCCTTCCTCCTTAGCTCGTTCCTATTACATGGTTGGTCACCATAAATCCATTGCAACTCCTCCTAGGTCAACCGTCTCCTAAACAGTCCAATGTTTTGCTCAACTAACCTTTCGACTAGTTAATAAGTAGTAGGTGAAACCAACTGTTCCTCCCTCCAAATTGCCAACAAATGACACTGCAACATCCTGAAAATGGCATCATGGCCTCCCATACATGAGGAAAAAATGGACTACATGTGTGCTATGTCTCTATGAGGATGATTTTTCCTAATGTTGAATAAGAATTGGAACATCTGTAGGATCAAGTCATCACATGCCAACTCAAACATAAGGTCATAAGATCTAACCAAGGGCATGACTTCTAGAATCTCAAGCTTCTTCCCAAATGTAGGACCCTCACTATTATCCAAATCCTAAAAGGTCTCCACTATAAGTTTGAAGACTCTCCTATAACGTCGTCACTAAAAGGAGGTATAGGTGCGGTTAGCATCATGATACCACTTAGACAAGAGGCAACTGGAAGTTTGACTCCTATACAAGGATGCTCCAAATACTTGGGTTGTACTAAGGCAAGCATGGTTGGTTTTAGAGCCCAAATCAAGCTCCTCCCATCTAATTGATCCACTTTGGAAAAGAGTGAAGCAAGTTCTTCTAGTTTGAGAAGGGATTTTACTGAAAACCTCATGGATTTTAAATCTATCCCAAGTGTGAAGAGTTTGTGTCTCATCTCATGTCCTTCAAGCAAATCATTTGGTTTTTCTTTCTATAGCATATAAAGTATCCCCTTGGAAAGGGATCTGTTGATTGCTGCTACTAATTTACTCTGGGAGTTTATAAAGGTTTGATCCATGTTTGAGTTCGATGAAGTCAATTACATAAAGCTATTTTATACATGACTAGGACTAGTAGCATAATAGAAATATGCAATAAATGACCAATTGACTCTATGCATAGACCTCTCATAACATAAGCATTCTCGTTCGTGGAAATATGCACACAACCTCTCAAATTGTTAAACCCTACCAATTATGCTCAACCTTACCACACTATCAAGCTCTGTCTTCTAATCACTCAGTCATGAACACATATACATGACAGATGAACAATAACAATACAAGGCAACTTTAAATGACATTCATTATCTCTAAAACTAAGACTCGGCCTTGGTTAACAAACTTTTGACAACTTCTCTCTGCCACAAATACTCTGTTATAGCACATTCAAAGTACTCTCTCTCACACATAGTTGACCAGATATTCACATCATCAACCAACATACAAGGCCACACACAGAAGGATTTTTGTAAACCCTATCCCTGTCTCAACGATACATTAACGTGAAATTCATACCAAAAAAAAAAATATTGGCAGTAATATGATGTTTAACTCACCCTACAACAATGACATATTGGCAATTAAACAATAATTGACTACGACACCTTCAATGACACAACACCCACAGTTGGTCTATCCACAATTTCAAGATACATGAGTGCAGTATCTTTCTTGCAAGTGGTCCACACTTCACCACTGGCCCACAAAAGAACATAAACGCCGCACCAATTTGACCTTTCCATAAAGGAACTTTGATTAAACTTTGATATGATGATTCTATTTCAATTCATGCAAACCCTGTGCCCACAATCTACGTGACTCTAGAATATTTTCCCTCCAGAACGTGCCTCCGAATATCTAAGAAATGTTAACGATCCTTTTCCATGCATCGTGTTCCTCGATCTAGCTCTCGATGTTGGTCTTGACAAATGATACCTCATCGACCTACTTGAGGGTGACATCAATTTCCACGTGCAAACGGATCTATCCACAGGAAAATATTGACTGGTATGCAACCGCTATAACTTACGTCAACCACACCATGGGAACAACAGGTTAGTCAACCTCCCTCCCACAACTGAAAACTCATTGTGAGTCGAGTCTGTCGATTGTAGATCCCCAAGTCATGCATCCTCCCTTCAATCGGTGCAACGGCCACGATTCAGCACCCAACTTTGGCCTCTCGAATCACACTTCAAATTTTAGTCTGAAATTCATCACTTGCCAATATACTGCATCTATAATTCTCGGCCCCACTGTTGCCACATCATTGGAATACATAAACTCATGACTGAATCATGCACTAGATGAGCACGACATTTATTCAGATCAATCATCGTAGCTTGATTGGATTACCTGGCTTTTGGGAAGCTCAACAACTCCGCAGAAATCCTGAGTTTTAACTTTGATGTGGCAATTCCTTAGCTGTTGTGTTAGCGTGGTTAGGCCCCTAAGTTGAAGATTGACATAGAAGTGCACCTCCCAGTTTCTACGCTTACCAGGCCCACCTCCAGCACACGATCTGTTGATTAACTCCTCAACGTTGACTTCTCCTCAGTGATTCAACTTGGCTTCATGCAGCTGGCTAACTTGTGTTTACTTTCTCAAATACGCAGGCTTTCTTCCAGAGATTTCACATTGGTCCTGGCCGATCACCTTGAGCTTCAGATCAATCATATGTCCGTTTGGATTTGTGACTGATACTATGACTTGTGTATACTCATGGGTTCTGTTGTAGCCAACATTGACCCTCAAACTCGGGGATTTGACCTTCCAAAAGAAAAATCCTCTCATCTACCTTGTTGTTAGTGCTCTCATCTGCTCGTAATAAGGGTTTCACCACTTCACAAAATAATTTTATGGGTCTGCTGATGTAGAAGAAAATTCATCACCAATAATTGCTCTGGACCATGAAATGTTGCAAATAATTTGACTTCCAATGAAGAGAAAATTCCAATCTTCCGATTAAAGGACCTTTGACACTGGCTCTAACATCACATTTGATTTTAACCCACAACTAGCCAAAATAATGTTCTCATACTATTGTAGTGTCCCAAACGGGATATTAAACTGATTTTGCAGAATTTTAACTCATCCAGAACTTCGCCATAAAATTACTATTCAATTAATAGAAGATTTCCATGTAAAGTAAAAAAGGAGAATGCATTCAATTCAATCATACAATGAGCATAAATAATCTCAGCTTTCATTATAATAGATAACTAAAAGAGTGTACATGATGATATAGCTGAAATGGCTGAGATAGACAATCTCATCTGCGAAACTGATCTGCTCTAATGTTGAAATTGTCATCCCCAAAATGAACTGAAATCAATCACTTCACCTGTGAATTCTTGCTGAATCCACCAAGGAGATGAGGTGGGTTTTCATCCACTCTCACCAAGATCACCCAAGGGTTTCCATCCTGGGGCTATTGCTAAAGTAGAGAACCGAGGCAACTGGAAGTTTGACTCCTAGACAAGGGTGCTCCAAATACTTGGGTTGTACTAAGGTAAGCATGGTTGGTTTTAGAGCCCAAATCAAGCTCCTGCCATCTAACTAATCCACTTTGGAAAAGAGTGAAGCAAGTTCTTCTAGTTTGAGAAGGGATTTTACCGAAAACCTCATGGATTTTAAATCTATCCCAAGTGTGAAGAGTTTGTGTCTCATCTCATGTCCTTCCTGCAAATCATTTGGTTTTTCTTGCTATAGCATATAGAGTATCCCCTTGGAAAGGGATCTATTGATTGCTACTACTGATTTATTAAGGGATTTTATAACGGTTTGATCCATGTTTGAGTTCAATGAAGTCAATTACATCAAGCTGTTTTATACATGACTAGGACTAGTAGCATAATAGAAATATACAATAAATGACCAACTGGCTCTATACATAGACCTCTCATAACATAAGCATTCTCATTTGTGGAAAGATGCACAAAACCTCTCAAATTTTTAAACCCTACCAATTATGCTCAACCTTACCACACTATCAAGCTCCGTCTTCTAATCACTTAGTCATGAACACATATACATGACAGATGAACAATAACAATACAAGGCAACTTTAAATGACATTCATGATCTCTAAAACTAAGACTCGGCCTTGCTTAACAAACTTTTGACAACTTCTCTCTGCCGCAAATACTCTATTATAGCACATTCAAAGTACTCTCTCTCACACTTAGTTGACCAGATATTCACATCATCAACCAACATACAAGACCCCACTTAGAAGGATTTCTACAAACCCTATCCCTGTCTCAATGATACATTAACGTGAAATTCATACAAAAAAAAAATATTGGCAGTAATATGATGTTTAACTCACCCTACAACAATGACATATTGACAATTAAACAATAGTTGACTACGACACCTTCAACGAAACAACAACCACAATTGGTCTGGCCATAATCTCAAGATACATGAGTGCAGTATCTTTCTTACAGGTGGTCCACACTTCACCACTGACCCACAAAAGAACATAAATGCCACACCAATTTGACCTTTCCATAAAGGAACTTTGATTAAATGTTGATATGATGATTCTATTTCAATTCATGCAGACCCTGTGCCCACAATCTACGAGACTCTAGACTATTTTCCCTCCAGAACATGCCTCCACATAACTAAGAAGTGCTAACGATCCTTTTCCATGCATCGTGTTCCTCGATCTAGCTCTCAATGTTGGTCTTGACGAATGATAACTCATCGACCTACTTGAGGGTGACATCAATTTCCATGTGTAAACGGATCTATCCACGGGAAAATATTGACTGGTATGTAGCCGCTATAACTTACGTCAACCACACCATGGGAACAATAGGTTAGTCAACCTCCCTCCCACAACTGAAAACTCGTTGTGAGTCGAGTTTGTCGATTACAGATCCCCGAGTCATGCAACCTCCCTTCAGTCGGCGCGGCGGCCACGATTCAACACCCAACTTTGGCCTCTCGAATCACACTTCAAATTTCAATCTGAAATTCATCACTTGCCAATATACTGCATCTATAATTCCCGACCCCACCACTGCCACATCATTGGAACACATAAACTCACGACTGAATCATGCACTAGATGAGCACAACATTTATTCATATCAATCATCGTAGCTTGATTCGATTACCTGGCTTTTGGGAAGCTCGAAAACTCCATAGAAATCCTGAGTTTTAACTTTGATGTGGCAATTCCTTAGCTGTTGTGTTAGCGTGGTTGGGCCCCTACATTGAAGATTGACATAGAAGTGCACCTCCTAGTTTCTGCACTTACCAATCCCACCTCCAGCACATGATATGTTGACTAACTCCTCAACATTGACTTCTCCTCAGCAATTCAACTTGGCTTCATGCAGCTAGCTAACTTGTGTTTACTTTCTCAAATACGCTGGCTTTCTTCCAGAGATTTCACGTTGGTCCTGGCCGATCACCTTGAGCTTCAGATCAATCATATGTCCATTTGGATTTGTGACTGATACTACGGCTTGTGTATACTCATGGGTTCTGTTGTAGCCAACGCTAACCCTCAAACTCAGGGATTTGACCTTCCAATATAAAAATCCTCTCATCTACCTTGTTGTTAGTGCTCTCATCTACTGGTAATAAGGGTTTCACCACTTCACAAAATAATTTTCTGGGTTTGTTGATGTAGAAGAAAATTCATCCACCAATAATAGCTCTAGACTGTGAAATGTTGCAAATAATTTGACTTCCAATGAAGAGAAAATTCCAATCTTCTGATAAATCCAGCTTGCCGGCTCAGTCAATGCTCCAATGGCTTTATAGTATTTCGATCAAGAATTATATAGAAATGTCTAAGAATCCACCCTACATACTTCGAATTGTGAAGTATTTATACTAAGGTGTTATTACAAATATCTCAAACTAACTTGAGATTTAATCTAGGAAATACAAAATATCTTCTCGCATGAAGATAGAGGCAGCTAATGAATTGCTTTCATGTTGTCCCTTTTATTGTGCTATTACTGGCTGTTATGGTTTGTTTTTAGCTCTTTATGCTCTTTGTTGTTTCAATCATTACGTTGGAGGCTTTAGTTACTTCTGTCTTTCATCTGATACTCTCTGTCACTAATACTCTTTCACTCTGATGACCTGTCTTTATCCTCTACTGTGTTTCTTCCTTTTTACTGCACAAGTAACCTTTTATTGTGTTTTTCAACAGTAGATTCCTTTTTTTTTATGTGTATCAGCATCGGGAAGGGTATATTGATCAAGTCTCAGTGTGTTTTATTTGTTTATCTTCTAACTGCATCTCTGGTCTATTTCCTCTGTTTTGACTGTCAATGCCCTGTGAATTTGTCTTCTTCTCGGCTCTGTGTATGACTATATTCTTCTTCTGTATTTAGGATTTTAACAGGTTTTTGGTAGTCTTGGAGTAAAGAGGTTCTCCGACTAGTATCATAACAATTTATCCAAGTTCTAGCTTCATCTGATAACCTGAAAAATTCAACAATAATTAAGAAAACTTCGGTCTGCTGGAAGGGCGCTTGATGGTTTCATTTGCATAGGGATGCTTGGGAAAGGGGTCGTGGCAGCGTTTTGGATGTGAACGGAGGTGGAATTGGTGTTACAGAGGTTCAGGGTGGCGCTAAAGGGTTTCATGGGTTAATACAGTTAAACAGGCGAAATGCGTGAAAGTAACGGGTTTTCGAGGTTTTAAAACTTAATGGGAACATATTTGAATATGGCGCGAAATTCATATTTATGGAGGATGGGTGGTTTATTGGATCGGTGGGGGGGGGGTGCGGTTTTGAGAGTCATCATCGCACTGCTTTTATGGCGTGGGCGGTTTTTAGGAGGGGTCATCCGATGTGCATTGGAGCTTGACATGTAGCCATCAGGGGGTCAGGGAAAACCGCCTTATCAGGCAGGTAAAGTTAGGCTATTGGGCTTGGCCGATATGGCTTTGGGATGTTGGATCTGGGTGATTGTGATCTGATGGTAGTTGGGTGGAGAATCTGTGCAGAGGGAATGAACGGGAGTTAAGGGGGTCCCAGGGGTTTTAATCACGACAGTTTGGGATTAGTTTAGGAATTAATCTTGGGTTAAGTGATCGGGTGGGACTTAATTGCGGGATTAGGGGATCAAGTGAGATTAATGGTGGGATTAACTTAGGTTTACTGGGATTAGGTAAACTAAGTAATGTTATATCGAGATATGGGTGATTTATATAGTTTTTATTTAAAACTTGGGGTTGGGATATTTACATATGGGTTTAGTTATACACGGGAAAAGGGTTATATCAGAGTTATACAATAACATTAGGAATTAATATGAAAATGCGATGGGCGGGGGTTTTTTCCTAAGTAAAAGGGTAGAAGTTATATATTGGCGCACTTAACTTTACACTTAGGATAAAGGGCTTTTGTGGATTTTTTAGTGAAAAGGGATTTACATGGGGGGTTTTTTACTTTTCTTTAGGTAAATGTTGTTTAACCTTAGGAAAAGGGGTTTTCCTAGGGTGATGAGGAGAAATGACTTTATGAAGGGGATTCTAGCACTTGTGTCCATAAGTCATTAACCTGAAGGTCTGATCCCTCCAAAATTCAGAGAAATGCTCTGACCCTCTTTGACTTGTAGGATTAAAAGTGCTTAGAACATAATTGTAGATAGGAAATTAGTAAGTAAAGGGGAAAACTGAATGAGGGGGAGTTAATCATATGAACTTCTAAATCTTTGCCTTTCTCTTCATAGTTGACCATACATGTTGAAAGATCTAAGCATGATGCATGTGTTTTGATCCAATTAACTTTGTAGTTAAGCAACCTTTCTTCTACTTACCCATTTCTTACCTCTAACATATTTTCTTCATTGCTTAGGGTGCATTCAGGCTAGCAAACCCTTATTCATCTATTTTTCTTTTGGAAAGTAATCTATCTAATTCTAACCTTATATCATCCAAGGGTTCAGATTAAGCTTATAAGCTCATTTTATTTTCTCTATCTAACTATGATCTGCCAAGATTAAACTATTTGGTCAGATTTTATTCTCTAACTATAAACATAAAATTCAAAGCATGGAATAACCAAGATTAAACTATTTGATTACTATGGATTTTGGCATAAATAACAAGTTGCAAACAATCATTATTATGCATAAACGTAAATAGTAGTGGCATTTTGACTTGCACGCTTTCATGGTCTTTTTGTTTTTGGGGTTCATATATTTCATTTTCTTGACCTTCTCTTATTATTTTTTTCCTTTGATTTTTCTTTTAGGACATACCCTCTTTACATTCTTTAATTTTTTATAATATGGAAAACATTTGTACAAAGAAAAGCTATGTACAATATTACAAGGCTTAACCTTAGCCATTCAAAATTATGACTCCTATTGGTATAGGAACCTAACAGATGACATTCACCTTTGTGAGTCAAATTTGCCCAAGTACTGTTTCCCACAGGTACACCCATTCATAGAAATCATCCACTTCTACCAAGCTTGCTACATTCCCAGTCAAAGAGCCACAGTCACCCCTGACCAACAAGTTTTATTCACCATTAATGCAGAATCCATTAATCAAATGCTGCAAATGCAACCAAGCCAAAATGAGACCCAACTTTCAATTGAAGGCTTATTTGACCTCTATACCAAGCTAGACCTGCCCAAGATGGCCTAAATTTTTCAAACTTTCATCATAGAGGAGTCTCATACTCCTTTTGATAGTCCTCCTTATGCTGCCACCATTTTTTCTTAGAGAAGCAAACAAATCATAACCATGTTTTCCTGCATTTTAGGGTACACCTCTAATGAACATGTGGATGAGGTTGTTCTTGCTTTCCTTTCCATATTTTTCCCAGGCAAGCATCTTGCTACAATTTATAACTATGCTCAGTTCCTAGCAGACATAATTCATGAACAATTCATCAAACTACCAAATGAGAAAGTATTCAAATAATAATTTGTATTGTTTCACATGTTCTTATATTATCAGTCAAACAAGTTTCCAATCAACATTTAGAAGTTATACACCAAAGGCAATCCAAGATCAGTCATCTATTGGACACCATTGATCCAAATGTATTCCACTATATTTACTTACAAAGACTTCATTGATTCATTTGTTCATCTTGTTATAAACATGCTAACCAGTAGCTATCAACCCAGGATTAGTCAGGAGATTAAAAGGGTTTTACAGTTGGCAAAGAATAGTAAAGTGGGAGACTGGTATCTATACTAGGACCACACAGAGATAAGGATATATGGATGCCAACTAGCTCCCTACAAACTGCCCAAATACCTCCCCATGAGGATATTTGCATTAGAATACTTTAGGCAGATTATAAACTCTCATGAAGTTAATTTCCTTTCAGCCAAGAAGAAGACACCATTGGAATAGTGGAAATCACTGACACTAACACAATGGTGGGAAGGAGCAAAGGCCCAATAGCTTCAGAAGAAACACACAAGCCTTCTACATCAAACACACAACTTATTGAGAAACAACTCAACATTGAAGTCTCTTCATCCACCAGGGCTGTGGATAAAGAGAAAGATATTAAAGAGAGGTACAAGGAAATTAAGTTGAGGAATGAGACATTGAAGGCTGAGACTTATGCCCAGTACTTCAAGCAAACACTTGCCAATCAAAATAGGCTAATGTTGGCCTTTTACATTAAGACTGTGAAGATGCAAATGACATTCATGCAACCTACAATCCAGCAGCCAAGATCATCAACAGAATATAAGAAAACATACTTTGAAGTTTTGTCTAGGGATGTTCACCCTATTGACAAAATTGAGTTTCACAAACAGGCAAGTGAGATGATCTATCCCACCATGACAATCAAAGCTATGACTGTGCACAAACTTCAAAGTTCATTGGATAATATCACTACACAGTACAAGCTGGAAAAGGCCTCCTCACAGGCCAAGGACAACAGAATCAAGTCACTAGAAGAGTTGTTGGTTGAGCTTGGGTATAGTCTCAATGATATCAAGGCTGCCAAGAAATTGATAAAGAAGAAAAATGAGGCTATTGCTTCTCTCAAAAAACAATCGAAGTTGCCTCATTCAGAACATCCACAGACCAAGGAGGTCCTTGAGAGCCAAACTCAACAGGCCAGCCTTGAGATTACCACTGCCACTACCATTCCAATAGTCACTACAGTAGTACCATCCACCTTGGTAGCTTCAATGGCTCCCATAGATCCACTAGCTACAACACTTCTAGTTGCAACAACATCTACATCAACAATAGGTTCAACAACAGCAGCAGCTCAGCCAGGTGATGAGGCTAGCAAATTGATCAAAGTAATGGAGGACATGTCCATTCAAACCTTTGAGATAAATAGACTATAGGAACAGTTAAGGATTCTAGAGGATGAGAATAAAATAGCTCAAATTATGCACAAAGATGAAGTTTAGAAGTCAACTAGGATGAATGAAAGGATAAAGAACTTAGAGAAAGAACTAACATTGAAGGAGCCACTTGGCCAAGCTAAAGAATAGCTATGGGCCAATATCATTGACTTTGTTAATGATATTTGGCCATCTATACAAGTCATATTTGAAAAAAATGACTCAGTCAAAGAAGCTATAGAAGAAATACAAAGAGTTAAGGCTGAACTTGGAGACATGCCAAAAGAAGCCACCAGAATAATCCACTTCCTTAACTCTAAAAATAAATATGAATTGTAGGAGCTCGAAATAGCTAATAGGACTGGCACAATACTAGAAGTGAAAAAGGTGCTCACCAAGAGGAATTTAATGATTAACCTTGAGGACAAATGGAAAACCATGCAGCTAGCTATAGACAGGTTCATGGTAAAGTTTGATGTTTTGAGGCAGAAAGGTCTGCCAAATTCCTTGGTAATAAATGACAAATTGATGCCACATGAAGACTACAATAGAAGAATCAGAGAAGTGGCAAGGGATCGAGTAAATAATTCTTTTATGAAGGGGATGCCTACTGGAAAGGTTCTATATCAGACATTTGAGAACCTATTTTACCTCCAGCATGAGGTAAAACACCTTTTTGTGAACATGCCCACCTTTGCTAAGTACACAGAAGTAGAAGAAATTTACAGAAAAATGGTAAATATCAAATTACCAGATGCAGATATTTGGGAGAAGTTAAATGACTTACTGTAAAAATGCACAATAAAAGTGAAAAATCATAATAAAAGAAAAGTAACAAGCCAGCCAGATGAAAGAGTATCAGGATAAAGAGTATCAATTAAAAGAAAAGAAAAAGAATGGTCAATGTGAAGATCAACAACAAGGTAGAGAATAAACAACAAAAGATTAAAGAATAAAGACAGCACAACCAAATAAACAGGGATATCATACAACAGTTAAACATATGTCTCTATCTTCTTGCATGAAGATATTTCATTTTCCTAGATTAATTCCCAAGACAGTTTGGGATATTTTGTAAACTATTTTTGTATAAATACTTCATAATTTGAAGTATTGAGGGTGGATTGCTAGACATTTGTAGAGTTGTAATGATATGAAACCTAAGGGTTCACTGTATCATATTTTCAAGTCAGTAGACTAGATTGAGTAATAAAGAGATTTCATTACAGGATTCATGTGTGGAGCTACTTCAGTGAAGTATTTTCCTTGTCAAATTGTTATTTTCTTATGTGTTTCACAAACTTGCATGTTATCTAAATTGAATGAATTAACTAGAAATTTATTTCAAAATTTGTTAAAGAACACTCTCTATGGAACAGTTAATCATTTTAATGTTTCCTTTAAATATCTAAATCTGAGAATCCTTAATTTCTCTCCCATCCTGGTTGACCTCTTTTTCTTCCTTCATAATCCAGTTTAAGGAACCCTTAATTTCTCCTTTGATCTGATTGAAACCACTTCACCATCCAGCGTTAAGATCTAAATTTACTCAGCTACCTTGCCCTATAAACACTATTTTTAGAACTTAATCCAATCCTGTTTTCTTGACATTTGACCCCATAGCCCAATGGTAAAAGACATCACTCTATCCATCTAAGTAAGTGATCGCACCACCAAATCAAAATCAAAACCCAAGTACAATCATAACTAGCCTAATATCAATTAACTAAACCAAGTTAAATCATAAAGAGAGAGCCCTCTCTGAGCATTAGGAAGGCTAGATCCTAATCTCCAAATTCGGTTTGTGGTTACCTCTATTATTTCTTTCCTGCCAACTCTAGAGAAATTTTGGAGTGATAACACACGCATTGCCCACAATTGCTAAGTAGCCTTCCTGACCCAAGTATGATGGCCTACCCAAGATTGGTTGATTAGGATGTGCTTGAATGTTGCCATATTCTTGAGTCTAATTTTCTCCTTGTATCCATGGAGGGATTGAGTAGCCCAAGTGTCCATTTGGGTCACTAACTCCAACACTGATTGGAGGTGTCCTATAAACACACACATGAATTAAACCTACACTAGTAAGGGTATAATAAGTGGGCATAAAGCCCAACTGGTAGCGAGGGAATTGGATTTTAATCAGGTCTTGGTATGTTGGTGTATGCTCTGGAATGTGGTCTAGAGTGTTGGACATCGTCCCGTTTGCCTCAAACTAGCTTGGACCATTGTTTTCCATGTCTGTTACCCCTCCTCCTTTTTCTAGCACGTGTTGAACCTTTCTTGCCTCCCTCTCTTGCTTTGCCAATTGTTTTTTTATGTTCCTTATCTTCCCATTCTTTTTGTCTTTCTAGCCTTTCCTTGGCTTGAGCTTTTATTGTTGTAATCCTTACAGCTCTCTTTTACTTGGGAAACCCCTTCTTTCTCTTTTCATATTCCTAAATTTCAAGTTTTTTACATTTAGACTCAAACAATACATTGATATAGCCCTAAAAGGTGAGCAATTGTGAACTCCTCCCTAAATGAATACAATCTAATGTTGAGTTCCTTGATGAGGTCTTCACTCTCTTTATTGGTAACTTTAGGAATGCACCAAGCATTCTCTACTTTGTTGTCACATGCTCCTTAGGGCCTAGCACTTTCCTTTCAACCTATAGGACAATTGATTCCCTCCATTATTGTATTCCTCTGGTAATTCATGTTGAACATGCTCTTCTTCCAGTGATCCATTGTCCACAAAATAATGAATAAGTTAAGTATTCAACTCTACTGGTTGTGAAGGCATGTCCATATTTTCCTCATTGGTGGATGACACATTATGTGTGTTGATATTCATCATGGCCTTATCATTGTTTAATCCTATTTAATCATGTTGCATTATCATTTGAAATTAAGTTTGCATTGTCATTCACATAATCAACTGCCTCATATGAAATATCACATGCAGAATTGGCAAGTGGTTTAGTGGGTGTGACAACCTCCATGCTATTGACATTTGGTTCATGACTAAACTGTGTCTCACTCACATGTTCATCATCATCACCATAGAAGTGCCCTTCAGAAAGGGGCATTATACCTTAAACATCAACAACATCTTCTTTCCCATCCACATCTTATTGGGCATCAACATGGTCTTGTAATTCCTATGTTTCTTAACCTTCCACATAAAATGCATGGCTATAACTAGTATCATGCATAAGAGTATCAACATTCAGTGACCGTATACTAGTTCTAAATCTAGCATTGATATTAGAAGGCATGAGAGCCCTTTTAAATGCTTTACTTGCAAGCTCAGCTAGCTCAATCCTTTTTACCTCCACCAATGGATCCTTTGTCATCCATGAAGCTCGCTCGACCCTGAAATATTTCTCGAAAGGACCAAACATGTTGACATCAAGGGGTTGCAATCTGTGAGTGGCATGAGATGGAAATGTTAACAGGTCAATGCCGAAATTGTTGGCCTCCTCAATTTTCTGCACAACCTTGTGGCTTCCATGGCCATCTAAAACCAGTAGGTGTATGTTTTCAGGTGAGACACCACCTAGTATAGATGCAACAAAGTGACAAACCCAATTCGAGAATAGTTCTTTTTTCAGCCATGCATGCACCTAGTTCACAATTTTTTATATAGTTATTTAATTGAGTTTTACTTTTGAATAGATAAAATCCTGATATTGAAGAAGGAATTACATTGACACAACAAAGAATATTGATCCACTCCTTGCTCTTAGGAAAATTCCTAGGCAAATTTCTGCCCCCTCTCTTGGCAATTACCCACATACCACAATTCCTTTTTGTCTATAAGCCTATTTCGTCACAGTTCCATATATGGTTTGGGGCATATGCGTGTTTCTCATATGTAGTAGAAAAAGAGGTTTCTCAAGGCAAGCACGCAATGAAATGTACTGCTGCTTCTGCTCAAATGACCTGTTGTTTTAACTGTTGAAATGCTGCTTCAAGGGGACAAATAACACAAGGGAGATGTTAGGGAAGGGACCTTTTGAGGGAACAAAGGGAAAATATATGAAAAAGGGAATTTAGGGAAGAAATCATAACATGGGGTTATGTTATTGAATTTTAGGGATAGGGGTGGTGTTTTAGGGCTTTTGGTATTTTTGGTAGGGAGATTAGGTAGAAATGATATGGGAGGTGGTAAAGGGATGTGGGGAAAAAGTGGGGGTGAAAATGATGACCTTGAAAACAGCAAAACAAAACCCTGCCTTTGACATTTTTAAGCTAAATACACATGAATTTCCCATTTCAACTTGATGGCATTTATGCACATTTTCCATGATTATTTTGCTTTAGCGAGCAAAAAACATTAATGATTAAAGGCCTACCTGCAAACTTGAGGAGATTTGGGGTCGTTTTGAAGTTTGTAAGCAATTTGCTGTAGGTGAATTCCCGACGGGTCGCGTGCAAGTCTGGACGGGTCACGCGCGCCCAACACGTTGCGCTCGTGCTATTTTCCAATTGTTGGGACCCCCTTGACGGGTCGCGCCCACCCAACAGGTCGCGCACAGGTATGGACGGGTCGCGTGCAGGTCCTGTCTGCAATTTCGCCTGCTTTTTTCTCCAAATCGCTTTTCACTATTGCTTTGAGGCAAATGATGATCAAATGGAGGGAGAGAGGGGCTTTATAGGCTTGATTTAAATTAATTTCCCCTCAAACCCTCTTTCTAATCTTTATAACTTGACACTTTTTCAAAATTTAAATGCTGCTGACTTTATGGTTTCCTTTTGTCCTGAAATTGGTTGAACTGAGGTTTTTTCTTGAAAATTTTTGCAGGGATAGCTTCTGAGGAATCTTGGGAAAGGGGACCAGGGCTGCATACTGACTTTCGATGAATTTTTACAACCTTTTACAAAAAGAGAAAATGACCTTGTCTTTAAAAACAGGGTTTTTAAATCCAAGGTAAAAATTAGCTGTACAAGATGAAATCTTCTTCAGTACAAGATGAAATCTTTTGAAGAAATACTTTGATAGTCATCGCTCTGGCCTGCTGGGCATTTATTGACTTTTAAAGACATGATCTCAAAGACAAAATGAACCTAAACCCTAGACCTACGACTTTTGACCTCTAGACAAGACAAGTAACCTTGAAAGAGTTTATTGACTGAAACAACTTGATCCAGCAGTGCCAAAAGGGGAATAAAGACACTGGCTCCTCCATCAGGGTTATGGCATGCCTAATGGAATGCAATGAGATGACACTGATGAGACACCTACTTATGCAAATGCAAAGAGTTTTGATCACTGATGGAGGGCTACTAGACCGACTCTAACAACAACCACATGCAGAAAGTGCTATTCTTGAAGATGAAGTTGAAGTTGAAGAGTGCCCCAAATGGATGTTATGCTTCTTCATTGCTGCTTCCAAGGCTTCCATATTCTTAAAGAATTTGGATTCTAAGTGGCCATCTCGATTACAAAAGTGGCAATGTCTATCAGTTTTCTTCCCTTTGGTTTAGGACCATTCCTTTTAGGATACGACTTCTTAGGATTCTTTGAATTTGGTTGCTGCTGAGCGGCTAAGGCTTTCTTAGAAGAGATTCCAAGATTAAGAAGACCAATATGTAAGAGTTTTTCTTGTTCTCTTATTAAAGAATCACAAAAGGAATCAAAGTAAGGGGACTTGTAGGCTTGTCCTTAAGAAATGAAGGCTTCTCTTTTAGAATGGAAGGTGGAAACAAACAGAGAGTAGGCTGGTCCCAACTTAGTAAGAATGGAATAGATAAGGTTACTATCTTCTTTCTTAACCTTAACACCTTCCAAGAGAAGTCTAAGGGTTTTGAACTTGGACAAAAAATCTTCAATGGATGAAAAATTATTGGGGTCCAATGTAAGCAACTCATTTTTGAGTTGATGGACTCTAAGTTCATTTTTAATTCCAAAAAATTTAGTGATTTGTTTCATTGCTTCATTAGGAGTATCAAGTTCTGCAATATGAAATCTAAGATCTGGAGAAATAAACATCCCTATCAACCCACGTGCTTGATCTTGCCTATTTTCCCATTTAGCTGCTTTATCTTCATCTTTCGGTTTGGTTTCTTGGCCTGAGGCTATTATGTAAAGACCTTTACTTCTAAGTAAGTCCATAATGTAGGAAAACCATTGGAAGTAGTTGGTGCTGTCAAGAATAAATTGGCATTGACTTTCCATTTTAACAGAAATTGAAGCTATAGATGCTAAAACTAAGTGTTGTAATGGAAATATCTCGAAAAATTAGGCTGATTAAAAAAAACGGCTCTGAAAATGGCTTCCAAATGAAGACGTTATGGCTTTTTGAAGAAAAGTTGTTGAATATGCCGACGAATTGTGGGAATGTGCGGAAATGAATGATAATGTTATATTAAAAAAAATCTGCCCCCTTTCCAAACTTAATCTAATAAAGTAGCTTTGGATCAAGAAGGATTTGAATTCAAGAGCTCTATTCTCATAAAGTAGCTTTGGACCAAGTGATCTAGATTAAAAGGTTAGTAATTTTTGGAAAAGAGGAAGGACTTTTTTTTTTTAGTCATTGAAGCTTTGGGTTGCGTGCTTGCTTGAGAAAGCTATTTTTCCCTACAAAACAAAAAACACAAAACCCAACACGGACATACAAAAAAAAACAAACCTTACAGCTTGAAGTTAGCTTTAGTCAGAAAATAAATATTTTCCTCAATGTTTCTGATTTTTCGAGATCATAGTAAGGCGCGGTGGAAAAGAGCATATGCATGAGAAAAATCCTTCCCCTCTGTTTCTGATTTGCCCAGATTGCACAGAGTTGCGGGGCAAAGAGCATACATAGAAATGAAAGGTATAGATCCGGTAATAAAAAAAACAAAGAGCTAAATAAACCAAAATAAACAGAGAGAAAATAACTAGAAACTGCAAATAAACACTTTATACCTCCAGATCTTAAAAATGACGTAGCTAGGGCTACCAGAAACCTTTTCGCGTGAAATGAAAGGGGTTCCTCACAGGAACAGATGCTCCTAACACAATAAAGCAGTCTTCTCGGCCCGAAAGCAGTCAAAAGCAGTAAATCTAGGAAATGGCAGTCGGATGCAGTTCTACCGGCTTCAGATTTGGGTCACCAACATATGCAGCCCTCAAATAGCTCTAATACCATGTAGGAATTTACAGGGTAAGTTCCTCAGAGAGAACACCAAAGGACCCTGCTCACAAACAGATCACAGATCAATACACCAATATTGTTGATGTGGTTAGAACCCTCTAAGAGGGAAACAATCCACGACCTGAGCCAACGCGGCCACTTCAGGCAATTTATTAATAAAAGAATTAAAATTTAAATAATCTTCTCTCATGAACTATTACCCTACAAATGACCCTCCATTCTCTTTAAATAGATATCATGGACCAATTGGGTGTTAAGCCATGGATCAAGTGTTGGTAATACCGAGGAGAGAAAGAACCATCAGATCACTACATATCGTGACCGTCGGATTGTAAGTTACAAAAGTACATAGTAAAGAAACACACTTTACCTAACTCTACACTAGACCAAGTTATACTTAACTATTTCCTATGTGTCGGAATGTCCTAATATGTCTCTACTCCCAGAGTGTCTACTATGGTACAAGCAATGCAACAGATTGAAAAAGCAAAAAAATAAAATTGAAGAGCTCAAGGAGCTAAAGACCACCATAAAGATAGGAGACTATCTTCAAACTCCTATAATTAAACAAAGGATCTCAACTTTGAGATCACAGATAGAAAAATCATGATGGGCTGAGAACCAAATGTGTTTTGGCATAGAAAACAACACTGTGTAGAATTTCCCTACAAAGATAAGTATGAAGGGAAACCCTGCAAGAGCAGAGAAATCCCTATGAACAAAGAATATAGAGATCTTTGTCAAAAAGAGATAGAAAGCCTCCTAGAAAGAAGATTGATTAGAGAATCCAACAGTCCTTGGAACTGCTATGGTTTTTATGTTAATAAACATTCAGAATAGTTAAGAGGTATCCCAAGACTGGTCATAAACTATAAACCTAAGCAGATGATACTTACCCCATTCCTCACAAAGGAAATATTTTAGCAAGAATAGCGGGGGCTAAAGTATTTTCTAAATTTGATATGAAATTAGGATTTTGGCACGTGGAAATTAATGAAGATGATAAGTTTAAGACTGCTTTCAGTGTCCCATCAGGACACTATGAATGGAACGCCATGCCTTTTAGACTAAAGCACGCCCCCTCCAAATTCCAGAAGGTTATGGATAATATTTTCAAGCCATATTTGGATTGGTTACTAGTATACATTGATGATATACTTATATTTTCTAAAAACGTCCATGATCACTTTAAACATATCAAGAAATTTGTACAACTTGCCAACACCAATGGATTGGTTCTTAGCAAGAAAAAGATTGAATTATTTCAGACAAGTATCAAGTTTCTTGGCCATACAATTAAATATGGGCAGACCACTCTGCAAAAACATGCTCTGGAATTTGCTAATAAATTTCCAGATATTGTCACTGATAAAACTCAATTACAGAGATTATTGGGATGTTTAAACTATGTAAGAAGATTTTACAAAGATTGCGCCAAAGATAAATCATTACTCAACAGAAGACTACAAAAACATCCAGAACCTTGGTCTCAGGCCCAAACTGAAGCTGTCAGAAGAATTAAAATGAAGGTAAAAAATCTTCCTATTCTTCATATTGCTGATGAAGATTCTTTCAAAATTGTTGAAACAGATGCCAACAATGAAGGGTGGGGAGGAATTTTGAAGCAAAAGAAAGAAGGAGAAGAACAAATAGGGACTTGGAGCCCACCTGAGAAAAACTATTCTACTATAGAAAAAGAGGTCAAAGCAGCATGGAACTGCATTGATAATTTGATATCCACCTAATACACAAAAAGTTTCTCTTAAAAATAGATGCCTCTGCACTAACTAAAGTCCTTAATAAAGCTATAAAGAAAGCAGGAGAAGCTAAGTTCGCAAGGTGGCAGGCTCTATTTGCAAATTTCAACTTTGAAGTCGAACACAAAGAATTGTCTGCCTAACTTCCTAAGCAGAGAATATTTAAATCAAAAAAACACTGCCATGGTGATAGTAACAGAATGGGACCCTTCCCAACATACAAGGACTCTAAGAATTATTTCTAAAACACGGAACTGGGAAGAATACTATTCGAAATGGAAACCAACATGGAAGCTAAGAAACACAAATGTGCTCGATGCAAATTTGCAACCTCATTTAGATATTCAACACTTAGTACCTGAAAGGAAAGTCTACCCCAAAGGTAGCAAATGGATACACGACATGGTGTATCAGAGGAATATGATGACCGCACATTTGGCTGAAGAATCCCTAAGCCAAAATTTTAGACATATCACTATGATCTAGACAGAAAGAAGCAACCAGAGGAGAATCTTCAACAAATATCTTGCCATAAATCAGACCAGATGGTCGGGATGGTACGACATACCAAAAATGTGGCCACGGGGTGATCCAAGCATTATCTTCTTGAATAACATTTACAACTTTTCAGACTACAAAAAGTTGTGGTGAGACATCATGAATGTAGATGGAAAAAACGAAACTCACTACACAAGAGTAAAATTTGGGGCCATAGGGACCACACAAAGAAAACAGCAAGGTGAATGGCTTTAACAATGGTAGAACGATTTTGGCCTCAACAAGACTGCTATGGATCCTCTTTTCTTCCAGCGTGACTTTCAATATGAATGTGACACTCATGGATTTTTCACTGAATGTTGGCATTCTCCATGTAAAACTGTTGGAGATGTCAATAATTATCAAGACAGTCAAATTCTTGGTTATTTTATGAAAAGACACCATGAATGGTTAGTCATGACTAAGATTAAACACCAAATCATCTTAAGAAAGTCTATGATTGTACTAAGAATTTATACAAAGGCTTGGGATTCTTGTAGATATTTTCAGATAAGATTTCCAGGGGCCACCCTTGGGGGACTAATGGTTCTCATGGGCTTGTCCTTAAAGCTTCCACAGATTAATAATGATGTCTAATCACAAGACTAAATGTGACCAGTTTTCTCGTGGGCTTTTCTATTTAAAAGCATCCACTATGTAAAAGTTATTTACAGTACAATGTTTTCAGTGGGATTTGTTCAAATATTCCACAGTGTAACCTAGTACGAAGATTCTTCAGTCACGAGACTCAGAGCACTTCTCCGACTTTTGGTGAGCTTTGAGCCACATCTCTTCCACTGACGAAAAATAGTACTGAATCTATCTGCCTAACTGTCAGATATTTGTCCCCTCATTTTCCTATATAAGGAAGGAGTAAGGCTCATTCTGGGCATTTAGAGTGTGAGTGTGATTTTGGTTATGTTTTTGAGTTTTTGAGTTTTTGAGTCCGAGGAGAAAGTCCTTGCTTCCATCTCTTTAGAGTCATATTTGAGAAGCATGCACATCAAAGTGTGAGCTCTAGTGTTAAAACTGTCTGTTGAAGTAGTATCTGTGAGACAAGAGGTTCGTCGAGGTCTGAGGAACACCAATCCGTTAAAGGCAAGAGATCGTGTGAAGGACGCTACAGTGTGAAAGTCTAGAGGTTCATGTAAAGGTTCGTGTATTGATCACATAGAAGAGACTTAATGAGAGCAAGCTTTGCGTCTGAAGCCCCTGCAGCAAATTGGTATCAGAGCCCATAACGTATGGTTCATTACGGTTAGTACTCAAAATATATAAGTCTCTAAAATGAATAATTCTAGAAGAACAATATCTTTCAGAGAGCTTGAAGTTGAAGAAAACCCATTAAGAGGTATGTTTGCTTCATCATCTAAAAGGGTTATAAATTCTGCAAAACTTGAATATTTTAAAAGTCTGCTTGCACCTAAGTGGTTTTTGCCTAGTGTTTCCTCGTCAAAAGTATATGCTGACTTATCTATGTTCCATCTTAAAGCTATAACTAGAATATCTATCAAATAAATGATTAGTCAAATACAAAAGAACTTAGATTCTGTACAAACACTTTCTCTTCTTGACACTAAGAAACTTCAGGCTGAAGCCAAAAGACTGGGAACCAAATATTTGCATCTGGAGTGCATAAGGGCAGGGATCAATCCCTTAGTCCATAGAGGACTAAATACTTTTGTTCTTGTCACAGTCAGAGATCTGACACATAACAAGTATTCAGATTCATTGATAGGAGGAATGGTTGCTCCATTATCAAATGGACCAGTATACTTCGATTGTTATCCCAACTTTTCTATATATGCATTTGATGAGCACATCAAGGATATTTTACAACTACAAATTCAAACACCAGGGTTTGATATGAAGAAAAAGAGAAATAATATTTCCATTCAAACTCGTGGTTATTTTAGACACATAAATACCCTCTATCCTGTAGTTCGCCATGCTCCCAGCAAAGAATCAAAATCTAGTGTGGTTGTTCTAACAGATACCCAGAATCAAAAGCTAGAACATCAGATTATTAAATGGGAGGACCTAAGTTTCCTAGAACATTGGGTTGTTGATAACCCAAAACCTCCAACAATGAAAAAAATTACTTTTGCTAATATACAAGAAGGGCCATCATCTGCTGTAGCATCCTTTCCTAGAATATTTACAATATATCACAGAAGAATTGATTTAGCTTGCAAAGCATGATCCATGTATATTGATCCACAAGTAGTAGATACTACCAGTTCTTTTACACCATCTATAAATTGCCCTCATATAGATCTATTTAAGTATGCCCAAATTGTAAATTTTTCATCCCTGCAAGTCATTTTCCCAAGCTACAATCAAAAGATAAATCTCAGTAGCCTTCTTGATTTTGCCATAAATCAGAACCACCATCCAAGGACAGGAGTATCTCCTCCTACAACTTCTGTCACTCCATGTCCAAATCCTAAGTGTTTTGAAATACCTTTCCCTCATGATACTAATCATGTATTAATGATTCATGAGCTTCCATCTTTGGAAAATGAAGACCCCTACCTCAGAGACATGTTTAGCAAAATGCATCCTGCTGGTATGCCTCGCTATGATCTTGGATATCTGGAACAATTTAATGAGATAATCCCTCAATCCAGATTTGACAACTTTGTGACTTCTGATCGTAAGAAGCCGTCAAAACCAGAAATGCACAAGTTCTTTTCGGTCATGGAAGGATGTAGGAAGCATACAATTGATCATCAATGGATGAAAAAGTGCTTAATTGAGATTTATACACTCATCCTGAGGCTGAAAGTTTTGACCTTACCACTCCATACCCATAAAAAATTAGATTATCCCATGAATGGAAAGCATACATGCAAAAGAGCAAAGTTTGGTTGTCTTTTTATGAATGGAAGAGGAAGTAAGAAAATACATATGTACAAATGGCAGATGCTGAATCATCCTCAGCGAAACATTCTTGGACTGCCATAGATGGTAGTAAAATTGAAACTGCTGTAGAAAATCTGATGTAGGCTTAACTCGATAATGCCATATAAATCAGAACAGAATACTATAACCTGTTTCTACTATCAATTTGCGAAAGCTTAAAGATCGAGTTAAACAATATAACCAGAAGAAGAAGAATCAATCACACAATACACATGAAAATACTTTCTGGGGAAAGCCTCAACTAAAAACCTCACACTATTGTATTATCATACATGGTGGAAATATATAGGAATTATACAAAGCTTTATCTCTCATAGCTAGCCAGCTCTCAGTACAATTCTCACAGATGATCACAGGCAACCTTGGCTTCTCTCCATCTTTCCTCTCTACCCTCCAAGCTCCTATTTCGTTGTGTTGTTCCTTGTGGATGATTTTCCTTTACCAAGTGGAACACCCTTCATCCAAAATTGCGCAATCCTCAAAGATAAATCCTTGACTGCATGCATGAGTTTTTTCGATAAGAAAACACATGCAACTGATAGTACATTGTCCTTGAACATTTATCTCAACTAGGTCTTTCTCATAATAGACATGCATGAGTTTCTGATGAAAGAATCTTCAGTTAACTGGAGTAGCTCTAGTTGAGTGCATTAATGCATCAACGGACTGTTAACTCATTATTAGTTTCTCAAACAGTTTGGAACTAATTTAACTGGACTTAACTCAGTAAACTGAGTTAACTAATTACAACTCAAATATAACTCAATCTTATCTCCTTAATCTAAGGGATAATTCTTGCATGACTTTAGAAAGACTTCTAACTTGAATTTCTCCAACTAATTAGTTTAAAATAAATTAATTAATTATTTCCAAGTAGTTGTTAAGAATAAATTCGATTTTAATTCACAATTTAATTTAAAGACAAATTAAATTAGAATATTCTTGTTGCCATATTTCAACAACTGCTACCACCTTCCCTCCTTACAAAAGCATTGTATTAGGAAAAGCACAAAACAGTGCTAAAGCCATTTGATTGCTCAGTGCCCTTGGCATTGATAGGAGGATACACAAAACATTAACAAATACAACATTTAAAGGGTAGAAATGAATTGTGTTAAAAAAGTTTTTGACAGTATAGGAATCGTATAGTTTTGTTTCATGCTAGAACATCCCGAAATGCGTATTCTCTAGTTCTATGTGCCGTGAGTCTAAATAAGAATCTGTCTTACTCTTAACATCAACAATACAGAAAAATGAATTTTGGCTCAATTAGAGAAGAGAGACTGCTCTGATACCAAAACAGAGGGAGCAGAGGAGACAGAACACAGAACACACAGATAAACTGAGAACTCCGCAACTTGCATCCATTCATTGATCAAACAGGGATTTATATAGGCTGAAGAAACTTCTGGAGATTGATTGGGAAATCGCTTCTTCAGGAAGCTTTGTCATTTGTCAAAGATCTCTAGAACCTGCATTTAAACCTTCTGTTGAATTCTGGGTGCTGTAATAAAGGTGGTAGTTGGAATTAGCTCCTTCCAACACTCCCCCTTAATTCCAACTATATAACAAAGATACCATAGCACAATATACAAGACACAATACTCTTAATTGTCATGCCTGCTGGTCTAAGTCTCAGCTAGGCTTACAACAAAACATTTCATTTTTGTCTTCTTGCTAAAAGGTCCATGCTTGTTCATTTGTTGATGCAACTTCATCTTCTCTTTTCTTGCCATAAAATAGTGATGGAGCTTCTCCTTTCTCGATTGCAAGTTAACATTCTTTGTATTCATCATTGCTTCAAGTTCCTTAATGCATGCAATTTCTTCAAGTTTTCTTTCTTCTTCTTGGCTGTCAATATCTGCATACTTAAAAACAATGTTAGATTCAAAACTATGTTGATTATTGTCATCCTGCTCATTCATGGATTCTTCAATTTCAAGATTCTTTACCATGCTAGTTGCTACTTTCAAACCTACATCAATATGTTTAAAAAAGTTCTCAAGCCATCCTTCAATTGGCTTTAACTCTGCATCATGATCAGACTTGACATCTTCAAACTTGTTTCTTCCTTTAATTGCTACTACAATTTCTTCTTCATGTTCTTCCACGTGATCATTAAAAGCAAACAACAATTTATCAATCATTTTCTTTTCAAAGATAACTTGCAGTTCATTTTCATAAAATAAATATCCATTATCAAATTTAATTGCAAATTCTTCCATTGCGGCTGAGTCATCCACCATCTTCTTCACAACCATTTTTCACACTTCTCTCACTCACAAAACACCCACAAAGATTACCAGCAAAGGGGGATCTCAAACACGATTTCAACTTCAAGAGTTTACCTTTGCACCTTTGATAGACATCCCTGTATTACGAAACATAACCACACACACTGCTGAACATAGTTTCCTCTCACACGTTCTCCAAGATTCACAACAGCGGCGCTTCTACGGCTCTCAACGCACAACGCCCTCTTTTACCAGTGCTTCGCAGCTCCTTCTGGGAAATCCCCAGCTCCTTCAACAAGCGGCTCTCCTCGGCCCTCCAGGCTCGGTACACGGTGCTTCAATCAGCGCTCTGCAACAAACAACTTTTTAAAGAAAATACTCTAGGTGGCACACAATCCACCACTCTTCAGACACAAATGGGATCTCGTTCCTTGAGACCTTCACACCACCGAGACCTCCGCAACACACGACTCAACGCATCCTCAACACACAAGATTCGACATGGTGATTGACACCCTGGCAGACGCACATCAACTCTAGCCACACCGCTCTGCCTACTTAACACAACACTCTTCTAACTTAGATCCGGCTTCATGCAAACACCACTGGGCCTTCCTCACAGCTCAGCTTAGTGAGCCAACATCTGGTTGAGCACACAGCTCCCAACTATATGAGCACACAGCTCCCAACTCGATGAGCACACAGCTCCACCACACACACAGCTCCCACACTTCAACACCACTGGACCACTCACGTCCTCGGCCTTGTCTGAACTAGGCCTCCACGCTCTCACTCTTCACAGAACACTCTTCTTTTAACACAGCTACAGATGTTGTGATCCACAACAGGCACAAATAGCCTCACTAATCTTCACATCCCTGACCCCTCTCTGGAGCTCCAGTGACACAAACGTCACACAGCGCTACACACAAAATAATTGGGGCCAGTCTCCAGTTCTTCACTGCACATGCCAATCTGACAGTCAACAGGAAAAAAACAGATTTCACGACTCTATGCTTCCACAATGGCACAGACATTCACTAGCAAGTCTCCACGGCCACAATAACGCGCTAACAGTGTTCACACTAGTATGACAAAGTCTTACAGATTCATGCCCTCTTATTTAAGATGGCAATTGCAGCAACACTGGCTATGATAAAACTGGATCACACTCTCCAAACACTCTTACCACTGTAAACACTCTTACTACTACAGCGCACAGCTCTTGACTCCTCAGCTTATTTGAACATGGCCAAACACAACCCTCGCTCTACCACTGGATTTCTTAGCAACAAACAAGACACTCGGCTGCAAGCACAAAACAAAAGGGTTTCCCAACAATCAGTAAACAAAACGCACAAAACAGCCTTACCAATATACCAGACACTTCAGTGACTCCTGTCCATAACAGTGCTGCCTCACAACTCAACCACTATGCCACTTTCCCATCGCCGCAACAGCTCACGCTCTCTGCACCACACTGGCCACATACAAGCTCCGTGTTCTAACAACGGCTCTTGCAAACAGAAACCCAACCACGATTCAATAGCTCTTTCAAACAACGGCCACAGCAGAAACCCTCAGCCACTAGGGAAGCGACCAACCACACCAATCTTTCCCTCAGAAAACAGTGCTGCTCAGCAATTCCACTTCCCTGACCGCCTAACACCACAGTCATTAGCCAACACTCTCACACTCCTCTACAGAACAACACATCAACACTCCCTCATTCTGTTCTATGCTCAACAGAACAGCAAGAAATCAGAACCTCCAGTTGATCTAGAGCCACAGAACAAATTTTGGAAGAGAAAACAAACGTCGAACACCCAATTAATACAAAGAAACTCTCAAACTACCCATTATCGACTAAGAGTTAAAAAACTCCTCAATCTGTCGACTCTTCTGCACCACTGAAACTTTCCACAACAAATCCGTATGGTAGATCTCCCTAATACAACTCGGCTTAAACTTCAATCATGAAATAAAATGCACTATTTCAAAGGACTACACGCAGATCCGGATCTTGGCTCGGCAGACATCAGCAAAGATTACGGACATCAGGGACAACACAGCAACACCGCAAAGCCTCACAGAAAACACGCAGACTCTGGCTCTCCTCACGCAACCACGAATCTTGGCAACCTTTGGTTGCACACAGGTCTCAACAAGCGCAATTAGACACCATCGAGAGGCTCTCTAAATTGGGCGGCCTTTACACTAACATCCAACACAATAGACCAACTGTTCGGCTCCTTGCAGACGCACCAAACACGGCCTCCTCAGGCCAATACTCTTCACACTTACAAAATTTGCGGTGGCTCGTTCAACTGATAGCAATGATATTTTCTGCAAAAAAATATCTTCGTCATAGAATCACATCCGAAGTAGCTTCAATCAGAGGAGAACATTGAAAACACAAGCTTCAACGCAGCTTACGACATACATACACACAACTTTTCAGCTTTTCAGCGAACAGACTCACTACAGCTTGGATTCTAAAAACCACAGCCCAAGTTCAGAGAATGAACACAACAATTTTACTGGCCGACAGCGCTACAGGTTCACAAAAAAAAACATAGGATGCTCTCCTCCACGAGCAAAGATTCGGCACCTGATCTCAGTGTCCTCATACTGAACAGAACACAATTATGGCAGCAATACTGTATTGGCACTCAGCACTCACACACAGGCGCAGCACACCCTTTACTCACACATAGGCGCCTTTTACGCAGGTTTTCTGCCCTCTCTGCAACTTACCCTCACAGAAGAACTTTACTCTCTCAGCCCTCACGGCTCACACCCTTGGCTCCGATACCAAATTAGAGAAGAGAGACTGCTCTGATACCAAAATAGAGGGAGCAGAGGAGACAGAACACAACACAGAACACACAGATAAACTGAGAACTCCACAACTTGCATCCATTCATTGATCAAACAGGTATTTATACAGGCTGAAGAAACTTCTGGAGATTGATTGGGAAATAGCTTCTTCAGGAAGCTTTGTCATTTGTCAAAGATCTCTAGAACCTGCATTTAAACCTTCTGTTGAATTCTGGGTGCTGTAATAAAGGTGGTAGTTGGAATTAGCTCCTTCCAACAGGCTCCCCGTTTTGTTGGGTCAACGAGTACGAAATTGCGAGGAAGGTGATGAGCAGGAAAAGTCTATTCTATTGCTTCATTGTCACGGCTGCAAAGTCTTTTGAACTATAAGTTCAACATCAACAATACAGAAAAAAATGAATTCTGTCTCCACGTTTTGTTGGGTCAACGAGTTCAACATCAACAATACAGAAAAAATGAATTCTGGCTCCCCGTTTTCTTGGGTCAACGAGTTCAACATCAACAATACAGAAAAATGAATTCTGGCTCCCCGTTTTGTTGGGTCAACGAGTACGAAATTGCGAGGAAGCTGATGGACAGGAAAAGTCTATTCTATTGCTTCATTGTCACGGCTGCAAAGTCATTTGAACTATAAAAAATTAACCTCACCAATATATTCTTCAATAAACAATCACAAATCCGGTTGTCATAATTGGCTGCAGATGGCAACGATCATGGTGGTTTCCATTCTGAAGTTCGTCGTCTGTCTTCTACTTTGTTTAGTTAATTTCTATGGAGAGGATGCAAAGAACGCTGTAGCAGCAGAGGATGGGAGGCCAATTAATATAGGCATCATAGTTGACAGCAAGAATTGGTACGGAATAGTGGCCTTTGAATTAGCTGCGGCAGACGTAAATAAGGAGAATATGTTCCCCAACTCTGGTCGCTTAGCGCTCCAGTTTCGCTTTTCAGATTCTGATGGACAAAACGCAGTCATGGCCGCCTCTGCTGGTATATATTGACTCCAATAATCACAGTTTAAAATTAGAATTGACTTTGATGGTTTGAATGGGATTTTATTTTCATCGATTTTAATTTTATTTTTTCAGAAGAAAAAAACGAAACTTTCGTTCATTAAGTCTGAACTTATATATCCACATTCATTCATTCATCGATTTTATATATCCATGTCCGTTGAATTTACAAAAAAAAATAAAAATTACTATTAAAAAAAGAAAAGAGTTGTTTGTCCCAAATTTTATACAACCAGTACAAATTTGCAAAATATGTGAGAGTAGGATGCAAGAGATCTGAATGAGTAAAATAGCTCTAATAGCAAAATAAACTGCTTTTCCACAGCTGTGGATCTATTGGAAAAACATGAAGTGGTAGCGATAATAGGACCACAAACATCGCAAGAAGCCGGGTTCGTGATAGATCTGTGTACTGCTTCAAAGGTGCCAATGATTTCATTCTCTGTAACGGATCCCCTGCTCTCTGCCCGCCGGTCCCCATATTTCATCCGTTTGCCTCATAGCGACGCTGTTCAGGCCGACGCAATTGCAGCGCTGGTTGAATACTACGGCTGGAGAAAAGTCGTGGCCGTCTACGCTGACAATGATTACGGCACCGGCATGCTGCCCTTCTTGACTGATTCTCTCAGGAACGTGGGATGCGAAATCGCTTACAGATCGGCCATTCCAGCGAAAGCAAATATAAGTGCTACAAGAGCGAAGCTTTCCGAGCTGAAGGACATGCAGATCACTAGAGTTTTCGTTGTTCACATGACTTTAGAACTGGGCACTCATTTCTTCTCAGAAGCTTGGAACATGGGGATGATGAACAATAGTGAATATGCATGGATTATTACAGAGGGGTTGAGCGCCGTTCTCGACGTCATGAACAAATCAACCATCGCGTCCATGGAAGGTGTTCTAGGAACCAGAAGTTATATTCCAAACTCTACTCAGTTGCTTGATTTTGGTCGCAGGTGGAAACAACGGTTCATAGCCGAGAATCCCCCGGAAGGAGAGCCAGCAAAGCTCAACATATACGGTTACTATGCCTACGATGCCGTTTGGATGATCGCTAAGGCTCTCAAACGTTTTGGTAATGACGAATTTACTTTCTCGCAATCCCCAATTAACCCAAACGAGTCGTTCAATTCACAGTTGTCGAATCTTCCAGTTTTCAAACAAGGGGAACGATTGCTACAGCTACTCAGGAACACCAATTTCAGCGGTTTAAGCGGGCAATTGGAAATAAGTGAAGGGGAGGTTACAGGTGCCACATATGAAATACTCAACGTCTTGGGCAAAGACAAGGGCTACCGCCCAATTGGGTGCTGGAGATCAACTGGGACTTCTAATTCCTCGGGGGTAATGAGTGAGCTTGAAAGTGTTAATTGGCCAGGAGGGTCCACAAATATACCCCGCGGCTGGGCAACGCCTACAAAGCCGTTGAAAATCGCGGTCCCAATTAAAGAAGGATTCCCCGAGTTTGTCCGTGTCGAGAAAAATGCAACCGGCGGCTAGTAGTCTCTGAGGATAAGCCCGGTTTTGTAATTGAAATATTTAGAGCCGTTCTCAAAAACCTTTCATATGGTGTTCCGCACGAATTCATTCCTTACAATCAGAACGGGTCAGAATTGCCGGGTTACTATGATGACCTAATCCAGCAAGTCTCCTTATCAAAGGTCAGCTGTTAAAAAATTTCTTCCTCTCTTTCTCCATTATCCAGTTCCAGCTAGATAAGTGCTTCTTTTTCTCAACCAATCTAATTTGGAGTTTTTTTCTTTAATGCCCCGATCAGGAGTTCGATGCAGCTGTGGGGGATTTTACCATCCTTGCAAACCGCAGCATATATGTGGATTTCACCCAGCCCTATTTTGAGTCAGGGCTGGTGATGGTAGTGCCAATAAAGGCAGCCAATCCGAGCAATCCTTGGACATTTCTCCGTCCTTTTACAGGAGCCATGTGGGGTACAACCGGAGCATTCTTCGTGTTTACAGGAATAGTTGTTTGGCTGCTTGAACATAAGGTCAACCAGACTTTCAGAGGAAAGCCCAAAGAACAAGTTACAACCTTCCTATGGTAATCTTCATTTTCCAATTTCTTTCATAGGGTTTGGGTATTTTCATTTATGAAGTTTTTAGATCGAGTATAAAAAACTGTGTACTAATGTTTGCAGGTTCTCATTTTCCACGCTCTTTTTCTCTCAGAGTAAGTCTGTTATTTACTTTCACTTTCTATTATATCATTTATCTTTGATAAAGAATTTGCCGCAAGTAGATTCTACATTAAAAATGCATTGAATAATAGACTTTGAATCACTAAATTGAAATTTTGATAGCACTAATTTTCATGAAGGCAAAATATGTTTATTTTTCTGTGCATTGCTTTCGGTATCGAAACATTTAAATGATATTACAAAAATTTCAGTCTCTTTCGAAGTTATTATATTCTACACAGCATGAGATTTCATAGAAATATATTTCATATGAAAAAAACAAGCTGGGATTTCATTTGAAAAAAAACAATGGAGGGAATTCTTTTATCAAAACAGTACATTCGGACCATATTTATAAAGCGATCGTTCTGTGAAGTTGTAAACAGACAATCAGGCAGATTAAAAATTCCTATTGAAATTCATGTCTATTTTTCTTATATCTACTCTTTGAAGCTATCTTATTTCTACTATTTGGAGGTATCTCCTCTATTCTTAGGGAAAACGCCCTTATTCTTTTTATCAAAACACTTTCAGATGATATTTTGAAGCAACCTTCCTGTGAAGTTGTACACAGCCAATGACAGATTAAAAATTTCTATTGAAACTCATGTCTGTTATTCTTATATTTACTCTTTGCAGGTATCCCTCTTATTCTCAACTTTATTGAATAGGAAGTACGTACAATTAGATTAAATCCGATTTAATTTCTCATGGGATGAAGTCTCTCCCAGTAATGAAAACAGTTTGCATATTCACTGTTAGCTTTTTGATCATTAATGAACATATTCATTAAAATTGTATTGTTTTAACAAATATTTAAATATCCAATCTATAGTTTAAATCGTATGGTATAATTGTGAAGTAGAATATAGATTTTTTCTGATAATTTTTTATAATTAAAATGAAGTCATTATACTATTGGAAATTTTCAGTTGTATATTCTGATGATGATGATGATGGTTAACGTCCACTGACATCAAATTGGTTTATCGGACCTACAATTTTCTTAATTTTTACTTGTCTGGCTCCTCGTTTTTCTTGGCGAGATTGGTGTTGTAGCTTTCTTTCTTTTCTCTACGGTCTTCCAACTTCCTTCGTCTTGCATCTCCTTTATCTCTTCTGGTTCTTGGGGCATTGGTGTCTTAGCTTCGCGATCTATAGTCGGAGAAGTTTGGTTTAGGAGATCTGCTTTGTTGTGAAATGAAGATTTATTTTCTGCTACAATTTGTATCTCACACGTTTCGACCATATGCATATGCTCCAATTTGAACTACAAAATTATAGTAAAATTGTCATCAAACATATGTATAGAAACTAGGAATCAAAAACTCAAAAAACACTATTTCAAACATAGTTACCAAGTTCGAATTCGAATTTGATACGATAAGATAAAAATTCGGATTGAAAAATTTCAATTCGGAAAAAATTCTAGAATATATATCTTAAGCATTTAAATATATACATACTATTTTTCTTATAATAATAATGCCTTGTCATTTTCTTTCCATTCATTTTGAAATTTAAATAATTTTTAATAATTTTAATCAATATAAACAATTTTAAAATTACTCTTTATTTACGAAAACTACAACCACACTTGTCTTAAATCCAAAATCTATCTCCGTTTTAAAATTCAAAATTCCCTGCTACTTTCAAATCCAATCTAAAATCTTTTTATAATTAATATTTATTTAAAGAAATAATATTTAAAACTCAAAACTATCATTCTTTAATTTCAAATTTCATCTAAAATCTTTTATAATTAATACATATTTGAAATATTTAAAACTTATTTTTATAATATTTTAAAATAACAATTAATTATTATAAAATTTACTCTTCATTTACTTTTCAAGATTTTCTCAAATTATTTCCTTTTCTATTATCTCAGCTTTTTAAACTATTTAAGATAACACTAAAATTTAAAATTTCCATTTCCTACCTGCAATCTGGCAGCTATTTCTTCAAGATTTTCTCCTAAATATTTTTCATAATATTAAAAAAATCAATTATTTATTATAAAAATTTCATAATATTAAAAAAATCAATTATTTATTATAAAAATCAGTGTTCAAAATTTTCTCAAATTATTTCTTTCTTTTATGATCTCATTTTTCTAATTTCTTTAATCACAACAATGAAATTTAAAACTAGAAATTTTCTCAATCCAATAACCTTTCCATTTTATTTTCAAAATTTTGCTCAAATTATTTCTTTCCTTATTTTGTTTTCTCAGCTTTTTAAACTTTTTGAAACCACACTGAAATTTACAACTCTTTTCTCAATCTTACCATCTTTCCAATCAGGCAGCTATCTATTTTTTACTATTTTAAATTTTCGGAGACACAAATTAATATTTTAAATTTTCGGAGACACAAATTAATAAATCATTGAGATAAACTAAAAATCATAAAACTAAGTAAACCAAATCTAAAAAAAGCTACACGAACTAAATCGAATTTTCATCAAATTATTCGATGTAGAAATCGAATTCCCGAATTTCCGTATTTTTTTCCATATGGTAGATATGATTTCAAATACGCAATATCTCCTCTCTTTGACATTATTAACACCAATATTTCCCTTTTGACATTATTAACACCAATATTTCCAACATCAAAATCCCTGATTGAAACAATATTTCCAACGCCAAAATGTACTAAACTTTTCATTATAATTTCAAAATCTGCGTAGATATTTCTCAATCACAGCCCTGTATTGTAATCTGCGTAGATAAATTGTAATCGTTTTATTAACGATTCAAAGAATTGCAAATGGTTCGTATTATACAGGAGAGGCAGTTGTGAGCAGTTTGGCTCGAGGAGTCATAATAATCTGGCTTTTCGTGGTTCTGATACTGCAATCTAGCTACACAGCAAACCTCACTGCAATATTAACAGCCCAACAAATGCAACCCACTATTCAAGACGTGGAGACTCTGAAATCCAGCGGACAGCCCGTGGGTTACCAGGCCGGATCTTTTGTAGGTGAATACCTGGTAGAGCACCTGGGGATAGATCGCAACAAGCTCCAGGGATATTCATCACCACAAGAATATGCAAACGCACTGTCAAACGGATCAGTGGCTGCCATATTTGACGAAATCCCTTATATTTGCGTTTTCCTGTCAAACCAAAGCGGCTTCACAATAGTTGGCGAGACATATAAAACCGGGGGCTTAGGCTTCGTACGTTTCCATGACATTCATTCTATTTATTGCTATTAGGGTTAAGACTAGTAAAATTGCACTCGTTTTTGGTGTTAGAAATATACTGTGACTTGATTTTATCTATAAACAGGCATTTCCGAAGGGATCTCCGCTCGTATCGGACATGTCAACGTCGGTGCTGGAGGTCGCAGAGGGCCCGAAAAATCAGCAACTTCGGGCGAAATATTTCAACAACAAGACGGACTGCAGCAACGGAGGGCCTCCAGAAAATTCGAATAGGCTAAGCATGGAGAGCTTCTGGGGCGTCTTCCTCATTACGGGCTCCGCTTCAGCGATGGGTTTGCTCATATATTTGGGCCATCACATTTACACATATGTTCGCCATCGTCTTCCACAGGAGCAACAGCATTTCCTCTCCACAAAACATTTAATCTTAAGCCGCTTGAAAAGCTTCCTGAATTACATACTCGAGAAAGAGGAACCCGGCAATTCTATAGAAACCAGTCAAGAAAGTGATGAAAATCTCCCTGACGCCGCCAATTTTGGTACTACTATTTCTACTCCGCCGGCAAGGGAAAGTCCAGTGAGCGAAACCACCGGTGGTCACATAGAAGAAGAAGGAGAAGAAGGCTATGAAGACACTGGTGGTCCCATAGAAGGAGGCGGCTATGAAGACACCGGTGGTCACATAGAAGGAGGCGGCGGCGTAACCACCGATGGAGGTACCATAGAAGAAGACGACGACTATGAAGACACTGGTGGTCACATAGAAGGAGGCGGCGGCGTAACCGCCGGTGGAGCTCCCATAGAAGAAGATGACGACTAGGAAGACGCCACCTCCTCCGCGTTGTTGTCGCGCTGTTCTTGATTCCTTTGGCTGCCAGGGGCATCATCGTAATGATCAACATCTTGATGCTTATAAATAGTCAAGGTTTTTATCTTTCCCATCGAAGGTTGGATCTTGGATCTTCACATGACTTTGCCTGAAGCATACCAGGCTCAGGCTCTTCCAGGTAGTGTCTGGAGTTAATGAGTTTGAACTCATGACCTTTCAGTATGCGAGGACCGGGAGAGCAGATTTTAATAGTGGTTCTCATCATATTTGTGCTTCAAAAAATACTCTTAGTTTAGTTGACTGTTCAATAATTACAGCTGTAACATGTAAAATTTGTTTGTATGCTATTTTTTAATTTAGCATTGAAACCATTTATGAAATTATAAATATAAGAAAAACAGACCTGAATTATAAATTATAAAACAGACCAGTTATGTTAGGTTAAATGGCTTTATATTATGAACTAAATAGTATGTTAGGTTATATTTTATATATAAAAGTATAATATATAGTTATGTGATGTTATATTTAAATAATGGTTAAATATAATTATATATAGTTAAATATTATATATAATTAAGTTGAATATTTTGTTATTGTAATTATCCTAATTATAAAACAAATAAATTATTGTGAAAATAATTTCGGCAAAATCACATAGAGAATTAGGAATTATTTGACAGTGTGGTTCATCATCGAGACAAGTTAAGGAACGAATCTAAGAGCTCAGTTAAATAGGGGATGCCAGTGCTCAGTTAAACAAGGGATGCCGGTCCCTCCAACAACGATATTTGACTAGGCACGGTTAAAAAGACTCCTAAAGATTTGAGCCGAGCCGAGTGAACGGTCAAGGTTTGTTAAATAAATTATTCATATAATATTATAATTCGTATAATACTTTCTAATCTTGTGGAATAATAATACAGAGTTATTAAAATCCTTAATTATAGGGTAAATCATATTTAAAGAGACCATAGTTTAATTTTATATTATTATTCCAATTATTAACTTCTCAAATAAATATTATTACTATTATTAATCTTAATAATAGTCTTTTTTGTCTTTTCTTTTTTTTATCTTCAAATTAATATTATTAATAAAACAAACGGATTAGGTTATTCTAAATAATTCTATGTTACGAATTAAATAATTATAAAATTATGTTATTTTATATTTTATATATAGAACTATAATATATAGTTATATGATGTTATATTTAGATAATAATTAAATATAATTATGTTATGTTATAGTTATAGTTATATAGGGTAGATGTCAAGAGTAAATGTTTAACAAATTTAATGTAGTGTTAATGTCGGCCCTAATTAAAAATGGATATAGTTTTTATTTTAAAATATAATATAATATTTTTTATTTTTTAATAAAATTACTCATTTTTTATTTCGCTGTGAGGTGCACTCCAACATAAGATGTTAGAGATGTGTAAATTAATGTAACATAATATACTGTAAACATTTTAACTCAATGAAAAAAAAAATAACCACATAAAATTTATTAATAAAAAAAGAAAATGACCCATGGTTTTAAGAATCCACAGTATTGACCCATGGTATTCATGTGGAATATAAACTATTTAAGGGTAAATTAAACTAGCCTAAATCTATCCTAGTTTGATGTTATATTTACATACATAATTAGTTGTAGAAAATTATGGTGTTGAATCCATGTAGCCTGTAAAGGTAAAACACTTTTATGGATATGTTCGTACTTGGCATTTGTATGGATATGTTTGGTGGCCCTATGTCTTTTTGTATGTTTTGTTTCTATGGTTGAATGGATGAATACATAATGTGTATATATATGTAGAAGCTTTAGAGCTTTTTGGACGTTATTGGGTGATTCAAGGTGTTTTTAGGAAGTGTAAAGTTAAAGAGTATTGCACAAAGTACAAAACAATAGTTTCTTTTTTTAGTAGAGAAGTGTAACTTAATGTGTGGAAATATATGTAAACATTTTAACTCAGTGAAAATAAAATAAAATAACAAAATAAAAATAACCTTATAAAAATTAATAATAATAAAAGAATGACACATGGTATTAAGAACCCATAGTATCGGCCCATAATATTAACCCATGAAATTCATGTGGAATATAACCTATTTAAGGGAAAAATTAAACTAGCCTAGATCCATCTTAGTTTGATGCTATATTTAGATACATAATTAGCAGGAGAAAATGATGGCGTTGAATCCATGTAGCCTGTAAAGGTAAAACATTTTTATGGATATGTTCGTACTTCGGCATAGTGGCCCATAGTATTAACCCATGAAATTCATGTGGAATATAACCTATTTAAGGGAAAAATTAAACTAGCCTAGATCCATCTTAGTTTGATGCTATATTTAGATACATAATTAGCAGGAGAAAATGATGGCGTTGAATCCATGTAGCCTGTAAAGGTAAAACATTTTTATGGATATGTTCGTACTTCGGCATAGTGAAATTGTATGGATATTTTCGATGGCCCTACTCTTTTTGCATATTTTAATTTTTATCGTTGAATGGATGAATACATATTATGTATGTGTAGATCTTTTAGAGTTTTACAGGAGGCTATTGGGTGATTGAGGAAGTGTCTTTTTAATAAGTGTAAGGTTAAACAAGGTTAACAAAGTACATAACAATAGTTGCTTCTTCATTCTAATGGCTTCTTTGATAACCTCTTTAACATATAATATATGTAATATATTCTCTTAATCTTTGTGTAATAATGTGCTATAGAAATAGAGCTCATAGATCTAGGATTGTAAATTTAGAAATGAATAAACTTAACTATGAAAGTGACCTGGGGTTAGAGGAGAAGGTGGGAGAAATATTATGTAAAATGTAATTATTAGATTTTATCTAATATTTAGGTCTACCTTATTAGGTAAAATGTAATACTATAATATTATATTTTACCCAATATTTCCCATCAATTGGTCCACTTTCTATTGTAATTTTTCTTCATATTTGAAGTTTAAAAGTAAACAAACTCAACTAATACTCCACATTTTTATTAAGTAAAAATATAATATCTATAATATATTATATTTTATCCACTTTTTGTTAAAAAATATTTATATTTGAGATTCATAAGTAAACTTAATTCTTATGTAAACATTTGATCCCAATATGGTTAGAGATATTGTAAAGTTTTTATTAGGTCAAATAAAAATAAAAATAAAAACACATTAACATTTATAATTATATTTATATTATATATAGATTTGGTCCTCTTGCACTTGGTAGAGATGTCAAGTTAAAATGCATCTAAGTTTATATATAGTGATATATATATATATATATATATCTGAAGCTAACAAATTTATTTTGTGTTTTATTTATTAAAAAGACAGTTCTTTTAAAGGAGTAGAGTCTACTGCAATTCTATTTGCTACCCCTAATGTAAATAGTACTATATAAATTTGTTGATATAAATAAATACAAAAATGCAAATTATCACTGAGCTAAAAGAGTAAACATGGAATCCAATATCTGAGGAAGAGTTACTTATGCAAGTGATTACCCAAAATCACACCCACTTCATTCAATTCTATCATCCTGACAATTTGACAAATTTAATGTTTACATAACAGATATTGAAGAGAGCATGGATTCTCTGAATGGAAGACGAGTCCCACATTGTCCTTGTTCTCGTAGTATGTGTTTGGAAAAAAAGCCAAATTGCAAAAGAAAAGAGAGAAATAAAGCAGTGTGGTGGGAAGGGAAGGGAAAGAAGCATAACAAGAGTGAGGCAAGTGCGAGAGGATACAATGAAGGAAAAATGAGTGTTTGGAGTGTTGGATTGAAGAAGAATCAATTTCAAGCCAAAGTGACATCGTTTCTTGTAAATTTGGTGTGTCCAATGGTTGCTTTTCCGTATTGGATTAGCAAATGACGATTTGGTATAGACGTGGACTTACTTATTGTTTATTAGCCAATAAAGATTTGGTGGAGATGTTGACTCACTTATTTCTTATTGAGTAAGTTGATAAACTTCTAGGGTTTTGTTACAAAGCTAATAAACCACTTAGAGTATCTTGAAAAAGATCTCTAAACCCTATAACATTAATAAATGTGATAAATACGAAGATCCCATTAAAAATATTTATCCATTAATAAAAAATAAATTCCTTATATATTTAATACTAAAAAATAATCAATGTGGTAAACCATTTGCCTCAAACATATTACATATTAAAAGAGCATAAGTTATAGATCCAAATTTGATCTTTTCCATGAGTTACTAGTGTTAGTAGTTAACTCAATCAATTTTTACCAATCAACAAATTTGTTAACATTGGATATTCAAGAAGAGTTGTTTGATTAGGTAATCATAGTATGAAGCCACTAACCCATAGCAATCCAATCCTTGATAGATGAAAAAAAAATGCTAAACCAATTCCAATTCGAATGGTGATTATAGAATTTGTCTCTATCACTTGAGCTAGTCATCATGGGATCTCATCGTAAATCATCAGAATGAAACATTGCGTTAGGAAGCTTAATTTGTTTATTTACATGTTGTTGGGCCAATATAAGTGAGTGTATTCTAAAACCTAGTATTCATTTGTCATATCCATTTTTTTAATGTGTACCAATGATGCAAATGCACGTTGACACAATATAGCATCTTACACCAAACTAAAAGTAAGTCGTAATGTTGGATAAATAAAAATAATTTAAAAATTAAAAATCTTTATATATAAAAATAATACTACAAAAATAAAAATTATATCCAACTATTGGAATGGAAGAAAAGGAACTTGATGTAATTTTTTGCAAAGGGCATTATTTGCCTATCTAATCTATTTGGTAAGTCGGTTGTAATCTATCAACCCATAATATTAACTATATTCTACATGATGCCAAACATTATACATTGTGTGTGAGAGATAACCATCATAAATGATCTTAACATTATACCTTTTAAGCATTAAGAGACTTTCATTTCAAATTTCTCTTGGAGTTTAATAAATTGAAATTTTAAATAAATACAAATTAGAAAGTGAAACAAAAAATTGACTACTTTTCTTTTTTAAAAAAATCCATATATAATGTAGTTTTAATATTAATCTCTCTTACATTATGTGTTGTTCTTGATTTCTTTACACTTTTGTAGAAATTAGCCAAACAAAGTAGAATGGATACAAATATTTTGGGAATGAAAAATTTTGCAATCATTGTTTTCAATGAAAGAGAATGAAAACAATTTTCAATTAGTTAAAGTAACATTTAGGAAACTTTATTTGGTTTAGGTTGGCTTAGAAAAGAAATCTTACTTGTTAAATCAAACAATTAGTTAAAATAACATTTAGGAAACTTTATTTGGTATAGGTTGATTTAGAAAACAAATCTTGTTAAATTATTTGACACATTGTTGTAGATAAATTACAAATCATTGTTAGTGTTTGAATATTTAATTAAGAGAGTGATTCATTGATATATTATATAAAATGTACAAAATTGGGTTAAAGAACTTAATAGTGTTGGACATATGGATATTATTTACATGTACACTATACATTTATGCACTAGTAGCATCATGTGGATTATGCATTCATCCACATGTAGGTTATGCATTCATCCATGAGTGATAGTTGGGATTTAGGGATTAGGGTTATGCATTCATCCATGAATGATAACTTGGATTTAGGGATGCCTTTTGATTTATGTGTTATATTATTTGTATGTAGGTTATATATTTAAGCACTAGAGCATTCATCTGTGATAATTGGGATTTAGGTATGTCTTTTGATTTATAATTTTACTGATTTCTTTTTTTGGAATTTTGTAATCTAATCCCAATTAAGGGATTAGGATTGCAATATTATATAGGTTAGTGGGTTAAGATTGCATATGTTGCATAACACTTAAATTTTGTGTTATGAATGGTTTATTTGATATATTGGAGAAGATAAAACCGAAATTGTAAGTTAGGATGGTTTCTCCAAATATTTTTCTAGAGTAAATATCCAGATTATGTAAGTGCTACAATTGTTCTTTCTATTATGCATTGTTTTACTTGTAAAGAATTAAAACTTACATGTGGCATTAGAATGATGGTATTGGTTTCAAAGGGACATCTTTGTTTCTAGGGTTTAGCTCATTTTTGGAAGAGCATCTTAGGTTTGTGATCAACTTGGTTTTAATGGGAGCATTGAACAATGATTCCTATGTGAAAGGTAAAGGAGAGTAGTTCCAAAATTAAGATTGAGGAGCTTCTTGTAAACAAAAAAAAATAGTGAGTCATTGTGGATCTTGGTACTGCACCTATAGACATTGTAACAATATGCTAGATAAGTTGGATAAAACGACAAAAAAACTAGTTATGTTTTTCCAATTTAGTGTTATTGATTATCTCAAGAGAAGTTAAGTGAAGGAATTATTGGATAATTTAAGGGTTGTGTATTAGTCTAAACAAGATTTCCTTTTGAAAGAAACTATACCTCCTAAGGATGAAGGATGGAAACTCCATTACAAAGCATTTCAATGTCTTTAATAGTGTGTTAAATTAGCTATTTCCTATTGATATTAAATTTTTTGATGAAGATAATTGCATTGCCCTATTTTGTTCTATTGTGTTATTTTGTTATTAAATTGATTTTCGTCACATTAAAATCAATACCAAGGCTTATGAATACCACATTCTAAAAAATGATATAGGCTTAATTTGTATGTAGGATCAAAATCAATACCAAGGCTTATCAATACCACATTCTAAAAAATGATATAGGCTTAATTTGTATGTAGGATCAAAATCAATACCAAGGCTTATCAATACCACATTCTAAAAAATGATATAGGCTTAATTTGTATGTAGGATCAAAATCAATACCAAGGCTTATCAATACCACATTCTAAAAAATGATATAGGCTTAATTTGTATGTAGGATTATCAATACGACATCCCAAAAAATGATATAGTTTTAATTTGTATATAGACTTATCAATACCACTTCCAAAAAACTGATAACTCATTTGATATGACACTTTTGAGTATTCTACATCCTAGTATGAGATACCTGTAATTCCTTCCATGCTCAACTTCAAGTTACACATGTATCTTTTGAAATAAAAATAGAATATTCTCTAAATAAAAAACAAATTAAAATAATTCTTTCTGTGCTCAATTTCAAATTGAAAAGTTTCTATATGTAACTCATAAAAAAATGTACTAGTTCAGTTAATTGATGATAATATAATCTAGTAAGAAAGAGATATAAAGATATTTCATTCTCATTCATGAATATATATATATATATATATATATATTATATATATATATAATATATAACTAAATAACTTCTAAATAAAAAATAAATAAAAAAGATGATATAAATTTCAGTTAAATTTAAATATAAATTAAAAATAAAAATAACATTTAAAAATAATATTATAATGAAATAATAAAGATATTCCACCAAAAAATATAATAAAAAAATAAAATATATTAATAAAAATATATTACCGTAAAAATATTTTCAATATAAATTAATATTATATTTTTAGGTAATTAAAAATTTAAAATTATACTGAAATAATTTATAAATATTAATTTAATATATTTAAAAATATAATTTAAATCGTTAAAAATTAAATAAATAAACCAACTATTTAATTTTAAAAAAAATGATAAGTAATTTCATTTCATTGAGGAAAAGAAAAATCGAAAAATTTATGCATATCAAGACCATGGTTAAAATAAATCATTATTATCCTTTCATTTAATGTGCGAAAAAAATCAATGCAGATCAAGTTTACGTGCCAGAGGGCCCGGAAAATCAGCAACTTCGGGCGAAATATTTCAACAACAAGACGGACTGCAGAAACGGAGGGCCTCCAGAAAATTCGAATAGGCTAAGCATGGAGAGCTTCTGGGGCCTCTTCCTCATTACGGACTCCGCTTCAGCGATGGGTCTGCTTATATATTTGGGCCATTTCATTTACACATTCTCACTTGCACTACCACTGTCATTCCTGAAGGGGATGCCAAGTATGCAACTAAGATGGACATGTGGCCGCATGGCACTTTAAGTGGTGATATCGACAGTTGAGGTGGACATGTGGCCGTGAGGCACTTCAAGTGGCCATATCCACAACATTATCATCTCTTCCAGTGGATCAAAAGGTAATTTAGCACACGAAATGTGTAAAATGAAGTCATAGGGTGTAGAAACCTCGCAGCGGCGACAACACATCCTGTGGGTAAAATATTGATGGCAAAAAAAGATCCCTTCGCTGACTGTAGAGGCATGGAATTCTTCTGCTCAGGTGATTAATCTCATTTTTCATTTTTGTCGCTTTCATCGTCGCTGTCAGTTCGAGCTACCTCTCGTGGTGCCTCCATCCCTGCATTTTTGTCGCTTTCATCGTCGCTATCAGTTCGAGCCACCTCTTGTGGTGCCTCTATCCCTGCACGAGTGCCAAACTCATCTCCAAAGCTCTGAGACCACGGGTTTGTGCCAACTTGTGTTGAAATATTAATTTCAACTGTCGTGCTGCATTTAATTCACAAAACCACCAGACCTTATCGCACCGCTTTTCATTGAAAGGTGGTATTCTCTGGAGGGGATGCGATAGGTGGCTCATGTATTTTTTGAAAACTATTGAAAGGATGGTGGATGTCCATTGATTAAAGCAAAAGTTGCATACAGTCGTGCACCATGGACATAACGTGAAGTTTTTGTTTTGACCGCCAGTTCTCCACGTGAAGTAATTAATAGAATTTACTGCGGATAATAAATGTTGGTAAAATTTTAAATTTTAATGTTTATTTTTTATTTTTTGGAAGTATGGGCATAGGTAAACGTATTTTGTTATGGTTTTTTTTTGTTTTATGCATAGGTAATGTTTGTTGTTTTTTGTTAAAAAAAAAAGTGTGAACCACACAGCAGCGTGTGAGTAAAAACTATTACACAGCAGTGTAACATTTTGTATGCAGAGGCAGATTGTTTCTTAATGTAATATGCAACAGCTGAAGCTTGTTTGGGTGTTCTTTGAAAAGACAAAGTGTAATGCACAACAGTGCGAATATATTGTAATTTTTTTTATTTACAACAATAAATGTAAAAGAAATTTTTACACACAGTAGTGTAAAATTTTTAAAAGAGATAAAGTAACATTTTTAAGCTCTTGGTGAATCCCTTTGTTAAGAGGATGAAGTTTGTATCAGCAGTTTATTAATAAATATAAAGTTTTTATGTGTGTGAAAAACTCTGAGCTTCTCCAACAATCTATTTTAAGTTTCCCTGTGTTAAAGATCCTGTGGCAAAAACAGAGAATTACTCTCTGTTCAGTGATTTTGTTTTGAAATTGCCAGAAATTTCCAACATGGTATCAGAGTTTGTCCAAGCTCTTTGAAGGTGTCAAAGAAGCTGAATGAAGGATTTTTTTTTACTACAACAACGTCTCAGCAAGTGAAGACTCAGTGAAAAATCCAAGGTATTTTTCAAGTTAGTTTTTTGTGTTGCTGTTGAAGACACTCAATGATTTTTAAATACACAGTCAAGTATTTGAATCATAGTTTAGAATGCAAGAATGGCCAGCACTAGCACTAGCATGGGTATTTTTAATACTTAGCTCCCACAGTTTAATGGGAAAAACTATGACTATTGGGCAATAACCATGAGAGCCCTGTTTGCCTCACAAGATCTATGGGAATTTGTTGAATATGGGTTTGAAGAACCAGCAAATGAAAATGAGTTTAATAGATTAAATCAAGCAGGGAAAGATTTATTGAAGAGCAATAAAAAGAAGGATTCCAAAGCCCTCTTATTTTTATATCAAGCAGTGCATGAGAGTGTGTTTCCAAGGATAGCAGTAGCCAAGACATCCAAAAAAGCATGGAAAACTCTCAAGACAGCGTATCAAGGCATGGAGAAAGTGAAGACAACAAAACTACAGTTGCTGGGGAGAGATTTTGAGAATCTG